>JAMKCH010007783.1:0-38459 GCA_023653785.1 Ophioderma brevispina | reverse complement strand
CATCTCTAAGGAGGTAAGAGAGTCGCCTTGTGGAAAGAAGACTTGCCAGCAACCAAGTACATCTATCGGTATTGAACCTGGCGAGAATCTTCCACCTGGCAGCTGACTCCTCATGGCTGAATGGCTGATGCCTCAATAGCTTTTAGAACCAAACTGGCCGATCTTAAGGTTTCCTGCAGAAGTGTGCATCTGGAAGCAGCCAGGATACTACCTGTGTTGTGGAACAGCACACAGACAATGGAACATCTAGGTCCTCCCACTGCTGGAGCACAATGCACAAACAGGACCTTGCCGAATTCAGTAATCAGCCAACGTGTACCCTCTCTGCTGGATCTATTTGAGAACCACGTGTTTGGACCCGTTAAGAGAAAGAAAGAAGATCACAAGAGACTTACACTTCGACAAAATGTGATGAAAGTAATATTTTGCTAACGGTGGATAGAAATTTCCGTTACATGGTGGGCGACGCAAGGTTTAAATGTGCGCGCTGTTAATGACGAGTGAGAGGCAAGACATCCTGGGGCCCGTTCCCCCATCATGTGTAACCCTCGTTATTACTACCCTCATGCGTATGTCCTACATCATACCTTTTCATACTAGTTACGCAGTGCTTGGGACAAATTGGTCCACTCAAGCATGACATAGTATGCCGAGATTTACGACTCAGTTTCGGGACGAACCCCTGCCTGGTAAAGTCGACAACCCATTTTTAAATCAAAGGCATAATCTCACACAAGTTCTTCATAAATGATTCAATAATGTGACAATCCCTTTTGTCCCTACTGAAAGTATTTCTGGCGTTCACTCTCTATCTCTTTCGACTACTCTCTTACAACCAAAGATTGAAAATCATCTAAAAGATTGAGTTGAGGGAACAGTCTTGTGACAGACTCCTGAATATTATATTATTTGCTGTATTATATTAATTAAATCAAGTTAAATTTAATCATCTAAATATGAGTGAGAGAACTGAAAATATTAATATGTCCAAATTAAATTTGTTCCATGTGTGTATTTTTTTCACCCCTGTGACTCCCATCTTTCTGTGTCACCCTGTTTTGTTTTGGTTTCTTTGAATTGCTTTCATTCTTTGTATCCTTTTCTGTCTACTGTCGCTCTGTGAGTGCTCAGCTGCCCACACATTCTTTCTTGTCATGTACTGAGTGTTAATTCTTTTGTTTATCTCGTGGTGTGCTTCTGTCCGTGATTTTGTAGTTAGTGTGATCCTGATGGCTGAGAGGGATGGATTGTGCTGTGTGTTGTGTGTGTGTGTGGTCCGAAGCTTTGTTTTATTTTTTTAAAGACTTCTGGCAGTGTGTGGTAATTTGAAAGTGGGTGGTGTAGCTATTTTGTAAGGTTATGTTGGCAAATTAAAGATATTTTAAGCTTTTGGGATGTTTTAATTAGTATTTTGCAGTCAGGGGATGGGTTATTTCTCGATTTCTTTCACCATGATTCTTGGTACCTGTTGTGTGAGTTACTTTAGATTTAATATAAGCTTCGAACAGATATTGTGAATTTCGGTATGAGTTAAGATTTGTTTAATTTGCGTAGAATGTTTTGAATATTTGGCACATAATTATTTGGCATCTTCGGGTGGCTGGCACTTTGTGGTACAGAGAGAAGCCCCGCCCGAGTTGCCTTTGGGCACATAGTTTATGGACCTGGGCAAATTTTTAATCTCTTGTTGGTGTCTTGGGTGGCCTGGGCGTTGCTGTTTTTAGCGCCCCACCCAATCTACCGAAATACATTTTTTAAATGTATTTGACACTTTTGATAATTTGTGTACGGTAGCGCTTACCGTTGTCAACGTTTGTGTCCAGAAAGTTGAAAATTTATGTTGACATGTCAACTAGTGGACAGGCAGTGGCAGAACTCATAAAATTTATTCATACTCATCAAATGGGCATTATAGGGATATGCTATTTACCCACAAAATGACTTCATAAGTCTGGTCTGGGTTATGGCAAAGCCTTAAAACTTGCATTTGGCAGTCCAAGTTATTTCCCTGACGTGTTTGCAGGGCCGGTTGTCAAACACTTCATTTTGGGGCATGTGGCACTCTACTGGACTTATCGTAAAGTCTACACGTGTGCGAACTGCCCCAAATTCATAGTCTTTGTCGTGATTTTAAATTCTTATTTCATTTTGGAAATCGCGTATTTGTTGCATCAAAATTACAGCATTGGATTTCAAAACTCGCCTAATCTTATGTTTTCAATGTTATACTTTTTTAAACCATTTCCGATGTTTTTATACTGCCAGGCTCTGCTTCGGATAGGGCCACAGAGTTGCGCACTATCGGTGGTGGCAGCACCGGGATTTGAGACGTACGCCCACGTATTCTGTTGAGGTGTTGTGGTTTTATGATATGAGTAGGCTGTACAATTGGCCTAGAATAGAATTTCTAGCTGTTGAGTTCTTAAGATGAGCACTGTGCTCCTCCGCGTAAACCTTTCGAGGCCTGTGGCAGTTAGAATGTCACGTACTGTTTATGTTTATGTTAATCTTAGGGAAAGGCACCATTTTGGTGTTAGTTTATGGCCGTAACATTCTTCTATTAAGCGCCATCAAAACTTTGAGATCGCAGTACTGCAAATCCTTGCCAAATCTTTCGGATCTAAAAATAAGGTATCCGTGTCAATGTTCTTTTAGTTTGCCAAGTTCAGCACATTGTTGTTTGAGTGCTGAGATTTGGTCTGACCAGTGTATGTTTAAGAAGTTTGTGATGTGTGAGTTTCACATTCTTGGAATTGTGGTGCCTGCCGACAGGTAGTTTTTGACCACAAATGATTCTGAACATTTGGTAATTAATGAACATGCGCTCACTTGTGTGGTGCAAGTGGATCACACGGTAAAGTGTGATTAAAAGATGTACACAAGGTAATATTTTTGTTTTTTTGTTTTTTTTTTTTTTAAGAAATTTATGTTTAGGTTTAGGCTTTAGGTTTTAGATTTATAATGAGGTTTAGGAGTGACCATACTGTCATTTTGAAGAAAGTCTTACCAAATTCCATTCCTTAATTGCCAACATTGTCGGTCTTGTTATTAGTGTTGAATTTGTTCTTTGTATAAAGAAATATTTGGCTGCATCCGTTTGGTGTTAAGTCAATATCTTTGTCCATAATCAACCGGTGATCTTTCCTGTCAGTTGGGATGTGAGTATATCGTTACCGGCGTTTAAATTCGTTGCCGGTAGATTTGCTCACATCTCAGCTGGCCGGTTTGATCACTTGATTGTAATAAATTTAGTGCAAGATCAGAAAATCAAAGATTGAAGAATATTAACAGAATTAAACTATATTAGATAATTTTAATGGCCAAGAAAATCAATTGTGGTCTTATTTTTTTAATTGTTTTAGTCAAACCAGTGCCTTAGTGATATTGAAAATTATTTCAACCCTCGGTACGTGACAATATGAAACTTGCATGTGCTGTGCAATAAGCATGACTTCGATTGACCTAGTTCTAAAAGGACTAGTGTGTGAAACTCCTGAGGTGAACATGTCAGAATATGTCCGCAATCGAGGACAGAGGAACACAGTGTCTTCGCCATTCTTAGAACTCTACAGAGGTTCTTTGTTTTTTCTATAGGAATCAGATGGCCCACCTGTTGATGACCAATAGACTTTGGTGTAATTGCTATGTCAAAATACTTCGAGCACAGGATGTGGACTTCTTTAGCATGTTTCACGAACTGAAAGAGTGTGAAATTGCGACTTTTTCGCTTGTTTTGTGTTGCATCCTGGTAACTTTGCTGTGGACAAATTCTTTCGCAAGTTATTTCTCTTTGCCATTGACAGAGCTTTCAGCGAGTTGTAACCTCTCAAACAGAAGGTGGAGAACTTTCATACATTTTGATTTATAAAAAATCTCATCTTTTTTTAATTAAATTGGATGTGTCAGTGGTTATATAATTCTGTAAAGTCGTCAGAATCGTCTTTGGAAAAACAAAGGTAACATTAAAATTCCAGCAGACATTTCTTCTGTACCAGTGACATTCACCTTTAATGCACTGAGTACTGTATGGACACATATTTTATACCATCATCTGTAGTTATCTTACAGTAGGTTTCTTCTAGTCTACGAGTTTACAAATTAATCGGCCGTCTAGACCAAGAAGGACTTTTGCGATTTCGTGAAACTAGTTGAACTGTACAGCCAAAATTTTGTCTCCAAGATTTATTGTGGAACTGATTCTACAAGAGAACGGGTGCGCACCCAACAGTGAACTTTGAACAATAGTTTAATGATATGTGCCATGGTGTAATTTGTAATCGGTAAGAATATAATAATTGTTGTGCTTGTTACTTGTGTGATTGTGTGATTCATTTATGTATCTATTAAATCATCACTTTGAATTTACATCTTGTTCAAGTCAATCTTCTTACAAATAGTTATTGAGATATTTGTTTTATAACCACGGAGTTCGTTTCTGACCTTGAGTACGTCTCCTAACATCTAAAAATTTTATTGAACATTCCAATGTATTTGGTTTGTTTTCGAGTCTTTTAAGACGATTTCTCATCCTATTTGGACTTTTCTCACCTCAATCTTTCCATTTAAGAAGTACCTCCATATGTTATAAGGCCCTTTTCACGGAAGTAAAGTAGGTTTTAAATGGGCTTTTGTTGCCTATCCAGTAAGCATGCATGCGAAGATTCCAATACATGCCACCTGGTTCACCTAAAAATTCAGATTTTTTTTCTGCGGTGATTTCTTTGTATCTCCACATTCTTGGGCTGTCTGGAGGCCATGTCTCGCTAAGTTAATCTCTGACCTTCCGTGAAAGCGCCCTATAGACGGACCAACACAAGTTAGTGTCGTCCTTCAATTCGGGCATTTTGGACAATGATTTCGACTTTTGATTGTTACATGAGGTGCATTCATGAGTTTCAGCCGTCTCGAGAATTCCAAAGGTGCCTATGATCGAGGTTTTACGGTATATTTTTCAACTTAATTTTTCACTATTTGCCTATATGTAATACATTATAGAAGTCAAATGGTCAATGGAACATCGCTTATAACCAAGCTGACATTTCAGAAAGACGTCTGTTTTTAGTCCAAAATATCAAGTTATGGAACTCAAGGAAATCGTTCAGATGTTTATCCATGAAACTTAAACTTTTTGATTTTTTTTATATGACGAAAAGTATATTTACTTAATTGAGTGACGACTTGATTAAGCATGCTTGAAATTCGGTAGTATAGTCCTAAAAAAATTCAGATCAAGATCTTGACCTGATTTTTTTTGGTAGGTCCCGGGGGTCACCCTTTTGGTTGGTAGGGATAGCGGCCGGATGTTTAAACAACTACCCCGAAAATATTCCAAAATGAAACAATTTTGCTTCCCATCTTTATTCTATTTGTTGAAACACCATCTCTTTACCTGTGACAGTAACTTAGTTGTCCCGCTATATAACCTTGTGCTAATAATGCATTTGCTTATGATAGGTCTATTATTTTGTGGGAATTTGAAAGAACAGGGCACAAATAGCATACTCTGGGGTTTTGGGGCAAGGCCCAAAGCTAAGAGAAAACTAACGTTTACAATGTATTTACGCAGCGGCGCGGAACCAGGAAACAGGGGGGGGGGGGTGCAGGCCCTCCACTTTGGAAAGTGGGGGCCTACTCCCCCTCCACTCTTCAAAATTGATTGATTAACACGTGGATGATTACGCTTATCATTATCTGCCACGAATAAACGATAGCAAAATATTGAAAAAGTATTCTCAGATAAAGTCCAATAGCCCCTCCACTTGAAAATCGTTTCGCCGCCGGCTGGAATATCGCTGTGTTTTTTCGCTTCGGACTAGCGCAGTGTTTTTCACTTTCGAACTAGCGCAGTCTCACTCAATTTTAAACACGTCGCTAGTTCGAAAGTGAAAAACACGTCGCTAGTTCGAATTTTCATTCGACTAGCGACGTGTTTTTCACTTTCGACTAGGACGTGTTTTTCACTTTCGGACTAGCGACGTGTTCTTTTTCTCACTTTCTGGCTAGCGACGTGTTTTTTTTCACTTTCGACTAGCGACTGTTTTTCACACTTTCGACTAGCGACGTGTTTTTTTTCACTTTCGGATTCGCGACGTGTTTTTCATCACTTTCGGACTAGCGACGTGTTTTTCACTTTTTCGACTAGCGACGTGTTTTTCACTTTCGGACTACCGGTTTTTCACTTTCGACTACGCATTGTCACTACAATCTTAACACTGCGCTAGTCGAACAGAGAAAACACGTCCAACTATTCGAATTCCCTCATTATTCGGACTAGCGACGTGTTTTTCACTTTACACACTTTCGGACTATCGACGTGTATTTCACTTGGTCCGACTATAACAGCGCATGTCACTACAATTTCATTCACCACTGCGCTAGTCCGAAAATTGAAAAACACTCACTATTCCGAATATCATCCGGAATAGCGACAGTGTTTCAAGATTCGGACTGACGACGTGTCCGGCCCCCTGACGTTATTTCCATATCGGACTAGCGAGTTTCGGACTAGCGACTTTTCGGACTAGCGACGCTTTCGGACTAGCGATTGCCCCCCCCAACTTATACATGATGAACCTGGGTAATTACCCGCGTTACAGGAGTTTCCGTAATCGACCCATCGGCTGACACTCTTTTTTTCTGCCACCCTTATGGATTCGGACACCTTCACGGAATAAAGCAATGTTATTCCCAGTTACAAGATCCATCGGAGCACACTCATTATACCTCCGAAAACGGATGAAATACCACACATTTAACGACCATTACATAACAGAAGTGTTTTAAAAAGCATGACATATTCTAAAAATGTTTTGGTATGACATTAGGGCGACAGAGTCACACGAGATGTTAATTTAAAATATAAATAAACAGCAGGTGTCAACCTGTTAACACAGCCATGAAGACTTGTAAAGGAAATATTTCTACAAACCAGTGGGAAAATGATAACTTCATACCCATAAAGGTCACATAATGCATACAAATGAAGACGCGAAAAGGACCCTAAATCACTTCCATTAGTTTGAACACAAGTTGGATTGGTTTACATTTTGTAAAAACAGTAAAGCTCCGGCACTTTTGTGGCAAATTTCTGGAACAAGGATGTTGACATTACTGTCAGCAATTTACCAAACCTTGAAAGCATGTTGTCATCACGCTCACAACCATTGCTATTGTATATGTCTAATCCGGGCTAATCATATTTCACCTTGCCAATGAATATCTATACAAGCCTAAATTACAATGCCTGAATCCGGTGTGAATGCTTTTGAATTGTGTCGCAAAACTGCTAGATCCAACCTTAAATCTGTCAGGATGTGGACACCTTTCTTTTCTGCCAGAAAATTTGCCACAAACTGTCACCTCCCCCTGGAACTTTTCCTGTTTTTTACTGTTATTTTACGAATTTAAACATCAAATTGTTTTCATCAACTCGTGGATGGATTCCAGCTAAGTTGTCCTTTTCATTATGTCCAATTTTTTTTCATGCCATTATGTCCCTTTAAAGATAACGAAGTTCCATTAATGAATGATCTAAACCAATTATCAGTCTTACCTGATAAATAAATGCCAGCAGTGGAACCCAAACCCCAATTAAGTTTAAACCAGCAATGCTCCCGCCGTTCTTCTACATACACCAGCAAACATCTTTGGCGACCAGCAGATGTAAACATTGTATATCCACTACTGAGGCCAAATACAGCGGCAATTATGGCAAACAAAGCAAAACTGTTGCCACCAGGAAAAAAGAATGTCATCCCCCCAGTTGTTGCATAGGCCACTCCACACACAATCGGGATGGCGCTACTAGATTATAGTTCACCACAACGCCGCTTGCAAATCTTGCTATTACGCTGAAGATTCCGACTATGGACATTAGTAAAGATGCTTCAATCTGGACAAGAACCCCTCTTTCAACTACTTTGAGGGAGGTATATCAGCACTGGTGAATAGCTAACCCCGTACGAAGAAAACCGGCTATGATACCGATGAAACGTATCATTGGTAGAAAAAAGTGAAATTCGAACGATCGGTTTTTGATTTCTAAGCAAAAATGGGACCGCTCCTTCGCTATACATAAACGGCGTGCCTCACTGGTCATGTTTGGAATCTGGATACAGGTCTATCGGTGTCTCGTAACGTTTTCCTTATCACTGACGTTCAAGAAAGGGTTGGGCGAAACACAGCTTCCACAACGCAGACGTTGGCGTACAATCCAGATGCAATCATTAAACAACCCCGCCAGCCCATGTATCTAACAGTAACTCAAGCATGGTGCATAAAACAAATACACACACCCCCAACACCAGCCCCTGTATTTCGCTAGACCCACAGCAATCACCCAGATGGTTGTCAGTTCAAACAAGAGCTGATGGAACGAGAGTACGACTGCTATGCCCAATCCAATACTAGAGGAGAAAGCAAAATACAGTAAATAAATTGTTCAGAAAGTCACGAGCGTTAAAAAAAATCATCCCTCGTCAAAAATCCTATACGAGGAGTCCAAAAGAAAGCGAATGCATGTCGTTTACCCCTCGAGGGTTTGTAGAATGGCATCATAAGTCACACATGGCCATAGACTTAGAGTCATCATGTACAACTCATATAAGTCTTGACTCAGTTGTTCTAGCCTAATCGAGATGGATATAATATTGGATGGCTTGAGAGCAATATGGTGGTGGGCTGGATTTGTGTCTATTCCAGAGTGAGGATTTTGAGCGACCTCTACCTCCCATAGCTCTTTTTCCTCCTTTTCTAGTTCTTATTTCTTCTCAGCATTCCAGTTGCCTAGGTTTAGTGGATTGACATCAGTTAGGTAGGGTCAAAGGCACCTGTGCCCTGGAATGATCAGAGTCCCTGATACCAACAATACTTTGACCTGCGTGGACATACTCACAAATTGGTCGGTGGTTGGTGGACAGGTGTATCGCCATACTCCGGTTTGGTCGGCAACTGGACCAAATGCTGTACACTTTCCTTTATATCCTTATAGGTTAGGCCCGTGATTAGGCCATTAAATAACCTACATGCTGCTGAACATACCAGCATTAAGGGCGGAAGAAACCACCAGGTTCAACGGCCAGTGTGTTCCAGACTTTATAGTATCTGCTGCCTTGTAGACTCACCTGATTGCAGGAAATGCTTGGGGAGACAACCCTGAGGATAAATCCGGAGTTGGAGTCCCGTAGGCGACTGACTGCTCTACTCAGCACCAGTTCGACAACTCCTGCGACGCTGCTGGCACCAAACTGTATCGTTTCTCGACGTTCCTTTGGATTTGTCTTCAGCGTGGAGAGGGGGATTCATGTGCCTGGGCAACATACGGATCTCCATATCAAATTGCTCAGGGCATTGCGCCCTATTTAATGTGGGCGCTTTATCCATAGTCGCTTGCGACTGACGGAGGCTATGATGAGAGCAATACCAGGATACTCGTATATGAGCCAACGGCGAATTCGCTTTTGGCGTATCCGATATTTTCATATCGTGAACCGAAAATTACAAGGTTCTAACTAGCAGTTTGGTCATTTTGGGATAAGGAAGTTTTAGGTTTACCAAACATATAAAACAAAAGAAATTTTAGCGGAAGTGGGATCTTTAGACAAATTTTACCTTTTTTTAAAATTTTATACACTTTATTTTTGTGTGATTGAGGAAATTTAAAACTTAAAATATTATTATCTCGCAAAATCACCCCCAAAAATCAGTTAGAAGCTTGTAATTCTCAGCTCACGATATAGTGAATCCAATAAGTAGCATTCTGAATCATCCGAAAGAATTAGCCATCCAATATTGGCATTTTTATGTTCTAAGAATCTGACTCAACACAGTTTAACCAAGTGTGTCGAGATTCATTTAGCACTCCTGACTCATACAGTTTTAACATCACTGTTGCTCATAAATTTGGAATTAAATATTGTTAGCACTCTTTATTGAATGATTATTACAGTGTGAGTTATTTAGGATATTTAGGGTATATATCGCCAAACAACTTGATTGATCAGTCTCTTCCGAACATATCAATTAACCCTTTACGAAATGTGTCCTTAGCTTGAAAGGAAAATGGGGTATTTGAACAGCAGATTTAAGGATTTTCTTACAATTGTCAGTCAGTTTTACAGATAACACATTTTTGGGTGATTTCATGCATCGAAATGTTCAAACGCACTGTTTTAAATGTCAATCAGTCACTAATATAGAGTATATGGCCACCCTGGCATGAATAAGTGCATCAAGACCTCGCGGCATACTGTCCACAACGTTTATGTCAATGGGCAAAGCGCCCCACTCATCGCGGTCAGAGCATGAGCTAACTCCTGATTGTCCCTGTCATTGATGGCTCAACCTAAGGCATCCAGGCATGCCTAGAGCGGGAGCGGCCCTTTGCGGCGTGGCTTTGTCGTCTTGCAGCCGACAATCGTTTGCTTTTCCAGAATGTCCAGGTACACTACGGTGTTCATTTTTCCATCTGCCACCACCAGTCACTTTTTTTTCCTCCCTAATAAATACCAGCCCATAACATCACTGATCCGCCTCCACCTTGAAACAATTCCTGAATACAGTGATCTCGGACATTCCCACCACGTAATTGACGAACCCTTTGTCTTCCATCTTGATGGTCAAGAATGCAGCGGCTCTCGTTCATAAAGAAAACATTTCGCCAGTGTCCGAGCTTTAATCTTCTGTGCTCCCTAGCCCAGCGAAGTCAAGCAACTCCGTGGTGAACGGTTAGGTGTGGACATTTGGTCATTTGTCTTCTAGGTAACCATGTTGAAGCTATCTCCGTTTTAGTGGTTTGGCGGGAAACGATGATTCCATAGTGTCTTCTCCACAAACGACGAAGACTGCTCGTTGGAATTTTGCGGGCTCTACGGCACAGATCAAGCAGTCGGCGATCATCTCGTCGGGTAGTCAATCGTGATCATCCTGGAGTTTTTCGTGGTCTTAAATGACCCACCTCTCGATGATGTCTGAGGATTTTAGAGACTCTGCGATATCCCGATGAAATCAGCGACATTGGTTTGTTTGTACCTTCCCGTCGGAGTGCAAACACTCTTCGGCGTATTGACAATGCCGTTGGACGAGGCATGGCCTAGGGAAACTCTGTTCTGTGTCATTTTTTATTGTAAAGGTAACCGCCAACTATGAAAAACGTGGGCTCGTTGCACACAGGTTTAGAGCAGGGAAAAGGCACAAACAACAAACGTCTGGCCTCTTACAACTCCCAACAAAAGGCATTGTTACGTAATTCAAAATTATGCATGGATTCACTTCACCTGGGTAGTGGGATCTCATTATGCAATCATTCACCTACTCTAATGATTACTGAGTCCTTCAAATAGAAATGAATTCTTAAGATTGGGTCTGAAAAATATTCCAACTTTATGGGAAACAGTGTAATTTCAAATACTCCTTCCTTATTTACGCTGGCGAAACTAGGCTTTCCACTTTCTGTTTGTTACCACCGTATTTTCTTGTTTACAAGTCAGATCATCTGTATTGTTTCGGCCTCAGGTTTGCCCGCTCTTTAATCTAACCTTACTACATAATGTAATGGAGAAAATGGAAACTTCTACAGGAATAGCCAGAGCAACGTTGTACAGAACTCTTAAGCCAAATCGGGCTAACAGAAGATACCCTGCAAACAAACTAAACGATTTTGACACGCAAGCAATCATTCGTAAAGTGCATCAATTCGACCAGAAGAAGGAATTTCACACATTATATTAGAGCAAATGGTGACCACTCATTGTCAAGATATTAACTTCGCTGGATGAACGAGTCTCTGGAAACTATTTAAAAAAAACTTTAAATTTAAGCATCAGAATGACAGAAAGTTTCTGATCGAAAGAGCCAAAATTGTTTTACTGTGACATACGCAAAATTAAAAAGATCAGACAAACTATAGAACCGTCACAAATCATACCCTGAAAAATGTTGGATAGGCAAAGATGGAAATGATGTTGGATGAAAAGTGTTGGATAGACAAAAGCTGAGAAACTTCTGACATTCAACATGTTCAATAGCAAAATAATCAGAAATGCAAGAATGGTTGAAAGCCATGAATATCGCATTTCCCGCCAAGTAGGCCTATACGAAAAAAGAGCTCTACAATGTCATCAAGCAAAATAAACCACGAGCTCGAAATTAAATACGGCCAAGACATTATGTACGCTTGCCTCCCTACAACTGTGACTTGAAACCTGAAGAGTTGATATGGGCCAACATGAAGGAAAAATACACAATTCAGTATGGCAGCGACTAAGATATCATTTGATGAGGCAGTGGAACAAATTACAGCTTCTGACTGGACAAATGCAGTGCGACACATCCTAAAAGCTATAATAGCACATTTTTAAGAGCGCCTCCAATTTTAAAATATCAGATTTTTGCACAGTTGTATTGGTAATTGTGTAGTGAAATATACCTGTGAATGTTAATGCTCAAAGATGCGTATTTTTCATAACAGATTTTGTATTAGAATCGGGATCCCCCATTGTAATTTACGGCGAAACTGGAAACGGTAAATTCATGTCCGTCCATTGTGAAAATAGTGTCGCCTCACGAAAATGACCTCTAATTTGACCTTCCTGAACCAACGGAACAACTAATGGATGAGCGTTGACATGTACATGGCGTTATTTCCCGGCTTTTTCATATTTGAAGACCGTTTCCATCAGCCGTTGAATTATTATCGGGGTCTTCGATATTAATTATCCTATTACAAAATTCCTTCTTTTGCGATACATAGACATGTTCGAGTTTTACCATTCACAGGTATAGTTTACTAGACAGTTACCAATGCAACTGGGCAAAATTCTCAAAAAATTGGAAAATTGGGGCACTCTTAAAAAAAAACCCAAAAAAACGTGCTGTTGTTGCTTTAAGTGTTAACGTATACATACCTATGATGCCGAATGTAGCACAAATGTGAGGCAATTTGTTTGCAAATAAGGAAGTTGTCAATAGCATGGACGAAACGATCACACCGCCGATCATGGTGTTGAGTCGAAAGCTTATTCGGTGAGAAAGGGCAGAGGCAATAGGGGCTGTCAAAATGTAACATATGGAGAACTATATTAACATCTTAACAACCAATAGGCTATGACGCATAATACGATGTTGGCCTTTTAATTAGATATTCGTGCTGCGGACCTGGGGATATTTCCTTCACTAAAATTAAAATATTATTATTTTAACCAGGAAGAGCTGTATCCCCAAATGAAAAGAGTGCACATTATTTAGCAAGATTAATAAAATGTCGCCTCAATTAATTTCTAGAATATAGAACATGCTCAAGCGAACAATGGATCTAATGATATTCAATAATCGGCCCGGAACACACTTCACTTTCTTTGTCCATTGTTATTGCGCACGCAGTTCAACAGATTTTGAATGTCATGACCTCACCGCATTGGCGTGATTTATTTTGTCATGACTTTAAGCACTTAAAGGGATAAGCAGCGATCCGAAACTTCGGAATAATCATCAAGATTCATATTGTATTTCTATAAACTGGCAGGAGTATGCGAAACACAACCTGCAAAATGGTTGGCTGAAATCGTGTATGTTGTATTAACGGACAAGGCAGTGACTTTTTATCCGATTCTGTAATTTCTATACGTGCGTATAAATTAAAAATTCCCACTTCAGATATAAAACAACCTTTTCCGGTGAATCTCCCAGATTTTAGCGTGATATGTGCGCGCAACCATGATCAATATTGTTTGACCTCAAACACAAACATAATTGTTTATTTATAAAATATTTCTGTAAAAAAAAAACCACAATCCAGCTGATTTAGTGGAAATTGGAGACGCATCCACTGATGTCATTTTGCGGGAGGACAAATTTCTAAAAAGTACTTCCATTTTTTTAATATTTGGTGGTTGGTTTTACATTAAAGCAGTTATATGGAATTGTACGCACTTATCCTGATTTGTAAGTTTAAAACAAAAGCCAATTTCCACACTTTTTTTTACTTCTATCCGCAATTAGTCGCTACTCACCTCTTAATAACCTTTCCTCTTGGCGACAAAGAAATTCCTTGAGGTTCTGCTGTGTGTTCAATATGAGATTCTGTGTGTTCAATTACTTTGGCCTAATAGGTGGGCAAGGGCCGACCTATTTTTGTGGGGATCTACAGAAAAAATCTCCCGTTAGTGCCCAAGGAGGGGATTCCAATGGACCCAAACGAGATACCCACTTACCCATGTGAGTTTGATCATGAGACTAACACAGTAAATGTGAGTCATGTATTAGAACTACATTACAATAATAAAACCGAAAATTCCAAGTTTTGACCATTAACCTATGGCCAATTGAAATTGTTACTATTAAAAAAGGGAAACGTGGTTCGCACATTTCATCCTCAGCAGCTTCCGACATAAATTTAGAACCAAAATAATTTATTCTACTCTAGGAACTACCAAGTCAATATTATAGCACAATATACACAATTGTTCAATTTCACCGTTGTCTTTCCCGTAGACTAACACAGGGCCTTTAGTCAAGTCCTTACCATCTTGAGGCTGGACCACATGATGATGGGCTGGTTTTTGGGTGGTTTGTTGCCCGGCAGGATGTCGGATCGCCGGCTAAGGTGTAGGGGAAATGTGAAATGTAAATGGTACATTATTTTTAAGCTACCAGCAATCTGGTCCAATTTTTGATTTTTTGAATTATGATTGCTGTGATCGTTTGAATCTGGTGCATGATTATGATTTTAACATTTTTAAATTTCAAAGTTTTTTTAATTATAATAGATATGTTACTCTGAAATATGTTAATTTGATAATCCTATCAATAAGCTTTTGAAATTTTGCTATCAATATTTCCCGTTGTTAAAGTTTGCTTGTCCGATTTAATGTATTGTGTTCTCTGCTTGATATGAAAGCCTGGCACTGTGCACATACACCCCATCACGTACCGTGGGAAACACCTTGGCCCGGGTTTGATGGGGTAACGCTCAATAATGCATGTTGCAAAGCCTTATTCAATCTTGTGCTAGTTTTGATGGTTAACCACTAAAACGAACGGCGGTTTTGTTGTTTATATCTTGGGAATGAAATGGATTTGAGGGTAGGGCTCCAAATTTCAGGAGACAATCATCTGCTATCAAAATCCGCTACTACTTCCGGGTAAATCAGGGGGGTCCAAAGACGATCGGACCACGCACCTTGATTAGCTGTAATATGATTTGTATACAGTGTTAAATTGAATTTTAAGTCTACTAATGAATTGTAATATTATATACTGTTAAATTTAAATGTTGTTTTACTCTTAAATTAAGGTGTGCATTTTTTGCTACTTTGTTACTGGTCCATATGGAAGAACAGAGGGATACTTAAGTTTCCCTCTGAATATGGAACCAGTATAAAGAAAGATAAACCAACAAACAGTTAAGACCCACGTCATGACCAATGAAAATGATGCTATCAGTATACAAAGGGCTATTTGATTTAATTTAATTATAAATTATTAATTAATTGCTCCACAGGTAAACATCTAAGCAAATGACTCCCAAGATTTATTTTTTTTTTAAATTGTAACTATTTTTTGTTCACTCCCGTTAGTGCCCAAGAGGGACTTTCGGGAACCCCCATCTATTATGCTAATGAGCCGGTGGGCGGATTACATGTTTTTGGTATCGGGAGAAGCACAGCAGCCAGCAAACTCCCGCTGCTGCATGGATTACACCAACCTCATTCACGCACGGCTGCCATTTCAAAATACGGACATTACTTCGCATTTCCAGAAAACTCGATGACCGTGTAGAAATTATTTTGTCTAAATGGTTCCTTTTATACCACCTGAAACCGTTTCAACAGAAAAACTTCTCACGGTCACATATTTTGTTTTAAAACTTATAATTAATACCCGAATATCAAATTTCCACAGACGCCTACTAAAGTCTGTTGAGGAGACTCTTATTTGAACAATGACACTCATAACAATAGCTCAGCGGGATGTTGTCGGCTGCTGTGCGGGAGAAGCGTATTTTCAAAAATCAGACAAATAGGAAAAAAAATCTCTGAAAAATGTCATTACGTAACTGAGAAATCCAACGTCTCATGGAACCCCTTCATCGGGCACTTAAATGTTAAAACCCTATTTCTATTCAATTTACCTCGTTTGTAAAAGAATGGCATTCAGCGACCTCTTCAGCAATTTCCTCCTACCCTAGACAGGGGTCCGCATCGTGATTTGTTTTAAAAGTGAATTTAAATGCAGTTAAGGGCGTTAGGGATATACGTAAATTCTATCCTTTTCTGCACACACTGTTCAAATTTTATCTGATTTGCCTTATTGGTTTAGAGAACACATGTGATTACGGTAGTGCACCACAATTGCAAGTCTAACCCTAAAAGAGTTGGGCTTTTTGGACCCATCTCCCGCCGCACAGTGGGCCAAAAATGAGGTAAAAGTGTGCCAAAACTCAATAACTCTCTTTGCAAAGCCTTTACATCTCATCATAGTAGCATCTTAGGGGTTTAGAGGCCTGCAGAATTCAAAAATTGCATTAAGAAATATGTATGACGTCATCAAAATACTGTTTTCTGATTGGTCGAGAATATTTTTAAAGATTAAATCCAGACTGATATATAATACAATGATTGCATGGACATATAGGATATGGTGACCCAAGGAATCGAGTAAAAGCATTTTTGAGTTCCTATGACGTCATCAAAATACTGTTTTCTGATTGGTCGATAATATATTTCAAGATTAAGCTCGGACCCACATATAATACTAAGGTTGATTGCATGGATATAGGTTTTGGTGACCCCAGAAATCAAGTGGAAGCATGACGTCATCAAAATGCTGTTTTCTGATTGGTCGAGAATATTTTCAAGATTAAACTCAGATCAAAATATAATACAATGGTTGATTGCATGGATATAAGGTTTGGTGACCCAAGGAATCGAGTTGGAGTATTTGCGAGTTCCTATGACGTCATCAAAATGGTGTTTTCTAATTGGTCGAGAATATTTCATTTTTCTCCGAGTATGTTACTCATAAAATGATTCTAGTGTTTCAGATTGCAAACGATTTCAAGTAGTTTTTTTCGCACTATAAAGGATACTCTTTTCTTAGGATATCTGTAGGTACTACATGGTAAACGTATATGTTACACGTAGGTATACGCGTATCATGGTATGTGCTACGTACGCCACCACGTGGCATTTTTATTCTATTTTTGGTCGTACCGGGCGTCATAAAACAATCCCTAGCGTTGAAGACTGCAAGAGACTGCAAGTAAATTTGGTATCATTATAAAGATCAATCTTTTCTAAAGACGTCTGTATCAATTTAGAGGCGGAAATCGACGGAAATCAAAACTTCCGGTTTTTATTTCAAAAAATGATAATTTTCAATAGATTTTTCAGACGTTTAGGGATTAAAATTTCTTGAACAGGAACAATTATGTTCACCTTATCTTAATATATTATTCTGCAAAGAAAGACTTTACAATATATATAAGCAAAGATAAGTTAGAATTACCTTTAAAGAGATACAGAGTTTTGATTGCATATTGATGTTTTTAAGCTTGGACATAATTTTAGACCAATTTTGAACTTTAACTGGAGAAAATAATAACTTAAAAATATACAAGAGTTAAAAAAACTTCTGGAATATATTCTTGAGAGCACCTTCTTTCCAAATAGCAATAAAAAATTAAAAAAGTAGTGGTCGCCAAATTTGGGTTTTGCCACACTTTGACTCTGCCCTGGCCCACTGTGCGCCGGGGGGGGGGGGATTCCGCCCCTAGTATCTCGGAAACGGATTGATAAACTATCATATGTGTGGTACCAATAGATAGCTATGACCCTCCCGAGTCCATTGATACCAAAAAGTACAAACATGCCTTGTATGACGTCACAGTGACGTCAAACATGACGTCATGCAAAAATGCGAAAAATCTAAAAAAAAACCAAAATTCATGGTTTTTCGACATTTTTTCAAGCAAAAGTTGGATTTTTTGGCCATGGGTCAAAGTATGCGCACACATGCTATTACTACAAATAAATAAATAAGATAAAACTTAGTGTAACTGTATCCTTAGCACAGAAAACTGGATTTCTGCTGTTTCGTGTAATTTCAATGGGACATAGCTTTTCTTTGCACGCAGTGGGCGATTACGTAATGCCGCGTCATAACCGTATGTCCGATTTTGTTCAAAATGGTCTTAAATCGAGCCCAAGGCTTCAAAAAAATGGTCGTGTAGTTTCGGCGTGAAAAAATAACAAATAGGTGAGATACGACAAAAAATGTCGAGGGGGGGGGTGGATTCCGCCCCCCGGCCTTTTAGGGTTTATCCCGGTGAAATTTACAGTATATTCACACGAATTTGTCAGACAAATTGAAGATTAAACATTTAAGATTGGTCAAGTTCCTAAGTTACTATGAATATAATTAAAAGACCATGGGGAAAAACATTGACAAATATTTTAGTATTTTTTAAAATTAACAGATATGATTAGAACCAGCAGATTTTGTAGTTGAAAGACATTTTATTCAATTTCTCAAAGTGAACTTGCTTCAACGATCTTAGGTAAACTGTGAATGAAGTAATTTGAGTCAGGATTACATAATAGCTTCGTTTCCAAACCAGTGACCTGTATCCGACAAAAACTGGACAAGATATCCAACAATGTTCCTATTCAAGCTTGCGGTTGCACCCCCAATATCATCATATGTTTTGATATCGCAGAATAGGGTGGGGTCCTCTGTGGATATAAGGTGTTCTCATATTCAGTACCCAGATCGTCATCTAAGATAGAAAACAACAATGGTCATAAAAGAGAGCCCTGTGAAACAGACGCATTGAAGGATAGAATAGGGGAAGACTGACTTTGGCGTCACAATGACGCAAGTCAGCAAAATGTCAATGACCGGTGTGGCAGGAGATATGGTCCTCCGGGCTCACAGTCCGGGAAAAATGATGAACAATAGGGCTATCAATTCAGCAACAATAGTTTCACGCTTTATTCCGTTGTCGTCTATGGAGCCCGGACTACGATACCTCACAGGTTTAACAATCGCGTCTATTTGATCATTATTACCGTCCCGCATCTTACAATAGGCTTCATTATGTAGTACGCAATCACCACGTATGAAAAGCGAACGCCAACAGGCAAAATTTACGATGATGTTATGATCTTTGACTCCGCCCAGCCTAGCTCCAGCCTGTGTTAAATGAACGGAAAAGGCTTGCAGATTATTTTTTTTTTTTTTTTTTTTAATGACGCAAGTCAGCAAAATGTCAATGACCGGTGTGGCAGGAGATATGGTCCTCCGGGCTCACAGTCCGGGAAAAATGATGAACAATAGGGCTATCAATTCAGCAACAATAGTTTGACGCTTTATTCCGTTGTCGTCTATGGAGCCCGGACTACGATACCTGCGATACTTTCACACCGGTCCACAACAAAGCGCCCAAATCGGTTTTTGGTTCACTTTTTTTGCCATGTCAGCGGGGAGCCAACATTTGTTTTCCGAGTCAATATTCTGATCAATTTTGACTTAAAGGCTGACTCAGAGATTTCCTGAGGAGGGCGCCCTCATTTTTCAAACAAATCGTGTTTTTGCATAATGCATAATGCTTGTCCATATACTAATCACTGTGTGAAATAGCTAAGCTCAAATCGAAGTCCTTCATATAGAAAATCACAACTTTGTTATACAATTCCGGATCCGGAATTTTTGTTATACACAGTATCCTATGGCACGTAATACTGTACATAAATGTTTACGGCATGAAAACGAAAAATCCGATTCATCTCAAACTTTGGAATTGAGCACTTTAGGTGACTATCTTTAGTTCTAGTTGACTATTTTTTTTTTTTTTTTTTTTTTTTCTTACTTATTGCAATCAGTTGAGTGGTTCGTCTAAATTTTTAACATTTCACACGGTAAACTCCTATTGGCTGCTGCAACTGTCAGTCATTAATGTGGCAAAGTGTTAATTGAAAATGGTCAAAAGACGGCGCTGCGTATTATGAACATCTGTAACACTTGTGACCTGCGATACTTTCACACCGGTCCACAACAAAGCGCCCAAATCGGTTTTTGGTTCACTTTTTTTGCCATGTCAGCGGGGAGCCAACATTTGTTTTCCGAGTCAAAAGGCTGACTCAGAGATTTCCTGAGGAGGGCGCCCTCATTTTTCAAACAAATCGTGTTTTTTGCATAATGCATAATGCTTGTCCATATACTAATCACTGTGTTAAATCGCTAAGCTCAAATCGAAGTCCTTCATATAGAAAATCACATTTTTGTATACAATTCCGATCCGACTTTTTGTTATAACACAGTTCCTATGCCCGTAAACTGAGCATATGTTTACGCGGGCAAGGAAAACGAAAAATCCGATTCAATCTCAAACTTTGAATTTGAGCACTTTAGGTGACTATCTTTAGTTTAGTTGACTATTTTTAATATATCCAAAATAAATTATTTTTGGAATCTCTGAATCAGCCTTTTATATTTAAACAAATACATGTGTCAATTAACAACAAAGTTTCGCCCCGTGTGTTTGATACTTGTTATTAAACAGCCTGCGAGCAAATTAGGCAATCCCACAAATGATCTGAATCTTAATTCTTTTCAAATTACACGGTATCCAAAGCATGTTCTTTTTTGTCATGGTTCTACCTTCTGTCCTTATATCTGTGGCCTACTTGTCGTCAAAACCGGGCCTTCAAATCCCCAAATTAATACACACATGAAGCATTATAACAATATGTAATTTTAAACGGTGAAGAAGATCATAACACATGTTTGATTTATAATGCATTAATGACTGCGTCGTTGTAAAAGATCCCAGGAACTGAGATGATAAACCACTTCTCAATCTTATTGGGACATTCCAATGCAATAACCAGGGCCTAAAAAGAATACACTTACCATTGGAAATCATTTGTAAACTAGTGATTATCAGTCAGTGTCATGAATAGAGATTCACAAACACCTTCCACCTGGAATTTTATTTCATGATACATCATTCGCTACCACCCAGAGAATCGGTTTCGCTCGGCGCATGCGCAACTTCGGTAGACGATATGTCGAAGTGAAGACACGATAAGAATTCGTGCTCCTCATTTTCACCTTGGGCAGACAGTGGATCGGGCCGAAAAATATACCGAAAAATTTCTCCTGCTAAGGCAGAGGCAATACAGCAAAGGCTGGAGCTGCAAATATATGCACAAACTCCGTCCGTCGCAATCGACGCTTGTTATAAGAAGTCAAAAATTGAATTCTATCTCAGCCCCCGAAAGTCGGACCTCCGAACCGAGGAAGCAGTACGGCAAAGGTGCCGAATTCGTGCACCGGTCGCCAGTTGCGCGAAACCGCACCGCCAAGCTGAGAAAAAAACCTGATAAAGCTCCTTCAAAAGGGGCAAATAAGAACAAACGTCCGCGTCCATTTGCGGCATCAGACGAAGGTCTAAAGGCTAGAATCTCCAAAATAAATGGAGCAAGCTTATGGTTGTTGCAAGTGAAGAAACAAGCGGCTGAACAGCTTCTGCAAGAAACAATAACTGGTTTGGCATTTGCTAGTGACCTAGTATCTTCTCTAGCAACCAGAAGTGGAGACTATATTGGCCGATTATGAGTGATCAGTTTTCTTATCATCTTTCTGATAATTCCTTTGGGGATGATGAACTTCCGACTAGGGTTAACTGCTCCAAAGCAACATAGTAAATCTAGTACTAGTGCCAGTACTGGTTTTGATGTTCCAAATTCTGCCCAATGGGGTGAACCAGCCGCACAAAGATGATACTACTTCAATTGGTAGTAATACTAATAACTAATACTAAAGGTAACTGCCCAAGCAACTCATGTGCCAATGCACCTAATGTAGCCGCCGCTACCAGTAAAAAGCCCCATCTGATGATTCCAAAAAAGAGACAATGAGAAAGTCACATGGGTTTTGCAGCAAGGTTTGCCCCGGCCCTCGGAATAGGGGGAACCCATCCCTGGGACATTTGGGCAACAAACCAACATCCCTCAATTTTTGCTGTCCGAGAAACTTGATTACAAACACATTATGCAGCGGTTTGACAATAGATAACTGTCGGCCCCAAATTGTGACCCTTGGTTGTTCCGCCCAAGGTGAACCCTCCCATATGGAAAAAAGGTACCGTTTCTAAAGCGAGGTCCCAGAAGACCTCAAGATACAGAGGGTTCAGAAACCCCTTATTAAGGGGATAACAAAAGCACTTTCATGTAGCCTGATCCCAACAACAGAGCAACAATATGCTTTAGATTTATTTGCTAACTGTAACTATGAGTTGAACAACTTGAGAAGGAGTTCTGAAAAGGGGACATCACCCAAGTTCCGTCCCTTTGCAAACCACGGCTAAAGTAACAGTTGTTGTTTGAGATGATTTGTTAACATGCACAAGACTTCAGATGAACAGAGAGGCGGTTGAGGGGTCGTGTTCAAAGGAAGCAGCTCCTCTCAAAACTATTATAACCGGCAACGCATCCTTACCTGATGTACAAGAAACTGGTGAAAATCTAATCTGGATGGCTGAAACTCCACGCCTCAAGGCCGTATGGTTTAAAGCAACCAGCTTTTTTTTTAAGGCCAGCGGCGCATTACCACCCGGAGTAAGGACAACTTTTCACGCCGACCCGTCGTCAGAACTTCCAAAAGAAAGGGTATGCAGACGAAATCAAACCAAAACAGAGAAGCCTCAAACAGCTCAGTACCACAATCCTTCCCAAATCCTCCGCACAGTAAATGAATGGAGCCACCAGTCAAGCACTTGCCAAGGTAGGTGAGTGTAATTCAGCTTAAAGTACCAATACAAAATGTTGGTGGTCGTTTGAGGGCATATAGCAATATTTGGCAAGGCATAACTAATGATCCTCAACTATTTTAGAAGCTGTAACAGGGCTATAGATTGGAATTTATAAATGGAATTCCCCCTATGCAGCATTTCCTCCTCCCAATGCCATACAGACTCTCAGCCGAGGAAATGATGGCAATCGACAGAGAGATTAACGATTTATTTCGAAAAAAATGTCATAGAAAACAGTCTATTCAGGAAAGGGGGTAGTTTTATTTCAACATTTCACTAGACCGAAAAAAGATGGTGTCCTAAGAATGATTCTTGATTTATCCAATTTGAATGAGCACATAGAGTACCACCACCATTTTAAAATGGATAACATTTGAATCCGCCCTATTACTTGTTACAAAAGATTGCTATATGGCCTCAATCGACTTAAAAGATGCTTCATTACTCTGTCCCGATTTCGCTACGGGTTTCGAATATTTACAGTTATCTGGAATGCATGTATGGCATTTGTGCTCTACTAATGGTCTTGGGAGTGGGCCCCCGAATTTTTACAAAAATTCTGAAACACCCTTTGCCAAGCTATACGCAGCTTGGGTCATTTTATCATCGGCTACATCTGATATACTCTGATTAGCTCAGCGTCTGAGAGGCTTCTAAAACGCAAGTCAGTGGAAATCCTGCTAAAAACATTGTCTGATTGGGATTCATATCAGCCTTCTAAATCATGTTTCACACCAAAACAAAAATTCATCCCTTTTGGGGTTTTTTCAATCATTCTGTCAATATGACTGTAAAATTGACAAAACAGAAAATGCAAGCATAAATATTCATCTCTGCTCTGAACTGAAATCACATAAATATAATCAAATCAGACAGTTGCTTAAAGTAATCGGGAATTGGTAGCAGCCTTCATTCCCAGCATCCAATATGGACCTTACATTTCGATATTTGGAGGTAGAGAAGACAATTTGCATTGCGAAAATGCAAAGGGAATTTCAGCGCTTCTATGAAACTCTCAAAAAAGCAAAAGTGAATTGGATTGGTGGATATCCAATTTCCACCGTCAAAAATTCTTACAGATGTATGCACTAGGCGTAAATCTGACATTGAAGGAAACTATGCTCAGTTCAGGGGTGGGGTTGGTACAGAGGCAATACACAGATAGGTGGCACGAGGGAATGAGCCTAGAAGCATGAGAGAGCCAAAATAAATGAATTATTTTTTTAGAATATAGCAATTTCTGGTACTCAAATCCTTTTGTAGTGACTTGTGGCAAATGTTCATGTCAAGATCAAGTCCGATAATACTACAAAGCAGTTGCCATATCAAAGGCCAGGGGGGAACAACGCCCCTGCTTGTGATGAGCTTGGCCAGAGACTTTGGCATGTGGCAATAAATAGAACATATGGGGCTGTCAGCCTCTCATTTGGCCTGGCACCAAATGTAGTTGCAGATGCAAACTCACGAGAATAATGACCAACTGAGTGGATGTTGAATAAAAATGTGCTTCTGTACACGTTGTGATTATTTCCGGAACACCAGAATGATCTTTTTTGCTTCTAGACTGAAACAATCAGTTGCCCAGATATTGCCTGGAAGAGCCTCGACCCCTGGAGCAGAAGCCTTTGATGCTCTAAACATCCATTGGAACGGCCAAGTGAATTGCTATAATGCATTCTCCAACCTTTTTGTCTCATAGGAGATGCCTACAAAAAATCTACACAGACAAATTAAGTCGTTATGATTGTGCCAAAAAAAATGCCCACTCAGTGTTGGTTTCCACTTTTACTAAATATTCTCATTGAAGACCCCATTGTTTCCAAGGCCAAAATATACCCTTACACAGCCCGTTTTCACAGGTATTTGTCACCCACTGCATGATAGGCTTGATCTTATTGCTTGCAGAATTATCAGGAAACCGTATTAAAGTTCTGGGCATTTTCAAAGAGAACGCTTGATGTCATCCTCGCTTCATGGAGAGACTCCACCAAAAAGCAGTATTACGTATACATCAGACGATGGCTTAACTTTTGCAGTCGGAAGAAGCGTAATCCGCTGCAGGCGGATATAACTTTGGTCCTTTGTTTTTTGACTGAACTGCATGATTAAAATATAGGTTACAGTGCTATCGACACAGCACAAAGTGCCTTGTCCTCTTATTTTGTTACCTGATGGTAATACAGTAGGAAGCCATTCACTTGTGAAAAGATTTATGAAGGGCATTTTCAACATTAAGCCACCGCAGCCTAGGTATGCAACTACATGGGACGTCAGGATTGTCCTAAACTACTTAAGGAAACTTTCACCCGCTGACTGGCTCAGACATGCATGTATTATAGTTTTGTGAGAAGTAGGAAGGCGAATACAATGAAGGAAGTAATCTTTGTATTAATTATAAGATTGAATGGACACGGTTCTGTGTTTTTACTTAGGGTAATAATCGCGTCTAGTTCTTGCTTAGCGAATAGTGTGGGTTGGTGTGTATTCCCGTAGGATTTTCATGCTAAAATTGATTTGTTGCTGTATGGGTTTCAATAGGACCTAAACTGACAGAAAATGATGGGGTGCAAATTTTCCTACTGATGCCCCTTCTTCAAGGGGGCAAATGTTAGTACAGGGACAAATTTAAAATCGAGTCAAATTGTGTTTAATGTACACTAACGCGTTCGTCTCGTCATAAGGATTAGAAAAAGTATATATTTGCCTAGGTTCCAACCTTTAGTTAAAGCGGTATAGACCCATAATGGTTGAAGGTCACCCTGGGGGTAAATGCTCCGATGTTGTTGAAAGTGGTGTCAAATGATTCCTTGTGTCATACTGAAACAGAAAATGCATTTTGAATGATCTTTGGATATCACCATTGCGACATCCAGGGAAAGTTCTGGTGACCCCCATAGACCATGTAGACCCTTGCGACATTTTGCTATGTAATTAGCCATCCAAATGTCACACAGTGTAAAATAATATATTTTTGGATCCTGTGAGATAATACAAACAACTTATCACCAGTTTCAACAAAATCTGAACATTGGGTAAATTTTACCCCAGGATGACCTTGAACCATTATGGGGCTATAGCGCTTTAACTAAAGGTCGGAACCTAGGCAAATATATACTTTTTCTAATCCTTATGACGAGACGAACGCGTTAGTGTACATTAAAACACAATTTGACTCGATTTTAAAATTTTCCCTGTAGTAACATTTTCCCCCTTGAGGAAGGGGGCAGCAGTCCGAAAATTTGCACCCCATCATTTTCTGGCTGTCTGGTCCCTATTGAATGAAAAACAGCAAGAAAACCAACTTTAGCACCAAAATCCGGGAACTGTTTCATTGACATACCAACCCACACTAGAACGGGGAAAGGCACGTACTGGCTTAGGATAGCCAATTTGCCACTGACACTAATTTATATTCCTGCGAGTTCATGATCATAATGATAAGGATAGCCAATTAATACTTTTAAGGTTGAAAATTCCAGCTTTGAAAATACTTTGTGAATGCTTGATCGCGGACAATACCACTAAGGTTTGTCAATGAGGAGTCCCCCCCCCCCTCCCCGGTGAAAAAGCAAATTGCGTTTCATATCTTTATTCAAATTAAGGTATAGTACGTTTTGCCTGAAGAGCGAGCGGTTGGTGCTTGGATGGGCATGGATGATGATCAAAGTAAAAGATGTACTGTCTTCGGGTATCTAATATTGCCATTGTCCAAAGAATCACTTTTTGTCCAACCTTGGTCATTTAAATCTGAACAGGTATAACTGTCCGTAAGTAGTATCAGCTGCCCTCTGTCAACTTTTACAACCATTACATACAACGACCAATTCTTAATACCTTTTTAAATTAATGACGCAGCTATTTTTGAATTTCAAATTTAAAAAGGAGCCGGGAATCGAATCATTGCGTATTAGTTGAAATGAAAAGGCTTGAAATCGTGACCTGTGAAATCGTCAGTGAATTGAATACAAAGCATACTCTTTGAAATCCTGGAGTGTGGCTAGTTACCATCATTGGAGGCACGTTTCTTTTTATTTACTTTCTACTTTCTTTCCATGAAGATCAGCATGGGTAGTAATTTAATCATGGACAGACTGATGTAACACGGATGTTAATATCAGCGTACAATAGATAGGGTTAACGTAATTCTTTTTTTTGTGGTGGCCTTTTTCAATCCAATAATTCTATTGATATTTTCCTTGGTAAGTAGCCTCCTCTCATGCTAATGGAACGGCTTGGTCACATGTTGGAAGATCTGTCCTTGGGAAAATACACTATAGTGGGGGCTACCATATTTTGTTTGCTGTAAAAGATCTATGAAATTCATTTATTGACATAAAAAACATATGGGGATACCAAAGAAAACTATATAATTTCAAGGTCATAGGACCTCTATTTTGCATAATAATGGCACCCATCTTGGATATTTTAAGCGTTCCAATTACGGGCATTATTGCAGAGGTGAATATGATTCTGCATTTTTTGGCTTAAATTGGTCCAGTTACGCATCAATAACCCTTTTATTTCAATTTTATTTCCGTAAAACTTTACATTTGTCAGCGGTTCGGTCAATTTTCGCAATATAAAATTGAAAGTAAGGACAATTTGAAAAAGGCTATATAGCGTCAAAAAATAGATTAAGTGGCACAGGCCAATTTGAGCGCAAATAGATAAAGTTTGAAAATAATGATCGGTACAGGTTTGTAAAAAAAAGCCTTCGAGAAAATCAACGGTAACATCTAGACACACTAAAAGTCATTTTAAACAATGTTTTTGCTTTTTAAATTTATTTTTGTAATTAGTGAGATGATAAATTTTAACATTTAGAAACTGGATTTTTGTTGAAAATTTGAATATTTTTTTATTTATTATTTTTTTGGCTTAATAGGTTCAAATACGCAGCTTGAAAGAACAATAGAAAACATAATACATTTGTAGAATACAATAATTTTTTAATTTACATTTTATTTTAATAGTATTTGTGCCAGTCCCAAGCAAAATGATCTTACACATCCCCATACATTTCGTTCACCAAAAAATGCCAAAAATATGCCTTTAAATCACCTATATGGCGGTTTTACGTGTATTGATAGTGGAAACACCTGCGCAAGTCATATTTGTTTATGTGTTTCCCCACTTAAAAAATTGGTATATTCGAAAAAACGAATTCGAATTTTCATCAAAGAAAAACGAATTATAGCTGAGGAAAGAACAATTTTCAACTCATTGATAAATTGACTAGCTTTCCCAAGCCATTTATCGTAGTCCCTGGAAGTTTAGTGGCTGGAATAATTAATGATCATATCTTACCGTCTCTGGTTTAGCCATTAGGTCTTACGGACGTATCTATTTTAACGTGTTACAATCATTTTGACGTGTTACTTTTCTAACATAAACATGTTACTCTTCTGAAATGACACGTCGATTTATTAACCATCAAATTTCTTCTTTATTTAAATTATATCGTCGGATATTATAACAGTTAAGTTAAAAATGACATGTTAATTTTGGAAAAAAACATGACTGATTTCATTATTTGACATGTTAATTACAAGTTCACTGTACTTGTTCATACAAATACATGTTTCTGCCATAGGGTTCATCCGGATTACCATTTTATCATGTAAATTTCTTATTTTCGTGTGTTTGTGAGTAACATGTTACTTTTGAAATGACATGACACTTTCAGAAAGAAAACGTAAGAAATACACCAATCAAATTCTCTTGTATTTGAAATTGACAAATGATAGCTCGTTAAATTTATCAACGTAACTTCGACTAACGTGTTTTTTAGTAAATAACCACGGTCATCTAATGTTTATAACACGTACTTTAAATAACAACACGTCATTTCTTATTTTACGTGAAGTTTGTGAAGTAACATGTTACTTTCTAAATAACATGACATTTCCAAAAAGAACGTGTAAAAAAAGGCTACACGATAAAAATACACCAATCAAAGTCTTCCTTACTTGACTTGGCCAATGATAGCTTGATAAATTTTATCACCTAACTTTCGAATTAACATGTTGTTTTAGTAAAGAACGTGTCATTTCGAATTTTACACGTAAATTAAAATACACGACGTCATTTTTTATTTTACGTGTAGTTTGTGAAGTAACATGTTACTTTTTAAATGACATGACCATTTTGAAAAGAAACGTTAGAAACCAGGATACACGACATAAATACAACCAATCAAAGTCCTTTACATTTATTTCGCAAATTGACCAGTGTAGCTCTTTAAATTTTATCCACGTCACTTTCAAAATACGTGTTGTTTAGTTAAAATAGTGTCATGTCTAAGTTTTTACACGTAACTTTAATAACACGTCATTTCTATTTACGGTAGTTTGTGACCCCTTCGGGGCAGGAAAACTTTACTCGTCACGTTAAGTTTCGCCTGGCCGAAGTCACCGCATATCAAAAATGACACTTGTTATTAAAAAACAACACGTTAATTTTAAAAATTTACACGTAAGTTCTCCTGGCCGAAAGATCAATACATGTTATTTTAAGTTACTTTAAAATTAGAAATGAATGTTATTTACTAAAACACACGTTATAATTCGAAAGTGTTACTGCAGAATTTATCGACTATATTTGTCAATTTCAAATAACAAAATGAAATTTCAATTTGCCCGATAGGTTAGTAGTCTATGACCTGCCGATTATTGAAACATGAAAATTAATTTAAAGGAACGCTTTGCTTGGTGTATTTTTTTTTTTTCGTGTATCCTGATTTCTTACATGTTCTTTTCTGAAATGTCATGTCATTTTGTCAAAAGTAACACGTTACATTTACATGAAAAAAAGAAATGACATGTTCTTCTAAAAGTTACGCGTAAAATTGAAATACAATTTACACGTAAAATTAGAAATGACAATGTAATTTTACTAAAACAAGCACGTTAATTCGGAAAGTTTACGTGATAACAATTCAAATAAAGGAAGACTTTGATTGTGTATTTTATGTCGCGTATCCTGATTTTTTACTGTAAAAAAAAAAAAATGACATGTTATTTAAAAGTTACGTGTAAAATTGAAATGCCATGTTACTACCTTCCACATGGTACCTAAAATAGAAATGAACATGTAAATTTTCATAAAACAACACGTTAATTCGAAAGTTACGTGATAACATTCTCGAGCTATCAGTGTCAATTTCAAAATCACGAAAGGCTTTGATTGGTGTATTTTCTGTCGCGTATCCTGATGTCTCTTTACATTAATTAAAAAAAAATGACATGTTTTTTTAAAAGTTAATATTTTTAAAATATAATCAGAGATCTCGTGACGTATTTTAATAACAATAACAAGTTTACCGTAAAATTAGAAATGACACGTTATTTTAAAGTTCGTAATAAAATTTAAAGAGATAATCATGGTCAATTGAAATAAAGAAAGGCTCTGATTGATGGCGGTGCATCCATATTAAATAACGTGTTATTTAATTTCTTTCATGTCCTATTCTCAAATGACATGGTCATTTTGAAAGTAACATGTTAAATCAAAATCACATCTCAATTCACACATCTTATGACCCCTTTTGGCCAAAAGTACATTTTCTCACATGTAAGACTCTCTTAATTGATCGAACTACTTTTTCTTTCATTTCTTTTTCAAAAAGTCACATGTAATTTTTTAACTTTACATGTTAAATTTTTAAGGAATCTGATTGGAATATTCAAAAAAGAATAAATAATAATTGGTTAATAATTAACGTGTCATTTCAGAAAGTAACCTGTAATTTCAAAGTTAAGTCAACATTTTGGTGACACGTTCAAAAAGAGACGTACTGACCCTAATGTCTAACCGATAATCGTCGCTTATGTAGCAAATTTCGTTTGCTGCTTTATCATTTCGCTGTCTGGGTTAACTTATATTTCGATTCAATATCAAGGGTCATGGGCGGAAAAAACCCAGTGTGAAATGAATTAAACATTTACTGATGAAGTTCAATCTTCCTTGTTTCGCCGCAAATCTTGAATAAATTAAAATGTCACCTCAATTTATTTTCCCCACTATCAGGCCATATCTTTCAGTAATCAATAGAGCCAAATCATTTTCAACAATCCTGTCCGGTATGCGGAAAGCAGTAAGACCTCAAAGTTCTTTTCATATGGGAGTGCAGGCCATAATTCCACGCAGTTGAAGCTCTATCGCGGTTTTCATTGTAAATTGTTCATGACGTACACCGCAAAGTGTGTGTTAAATTAACTTACCAAAGTTTGTTTTGAAAGCTTTGACTTAAAGAGACACTGGGCACATTTGAAAAATAATGCGCCTCAAGATTTTCAAAAAAATCGATATTTTTTGCATGGTTGTAAAGCTTTATATCAAAAGCCCGCACCCGAAATGATTAAAACCAAATCAGCTTCCTTATGGGTAAACTGAAACGATTTTGTAATTTAGCGTTCGCCGGCGACGCACAATTCAGCAGACGACGAAAAAATTACGTTGTTAACACAAGAACACTCACGCGTAACGCAGTTTCCCCGCACGCTATGCACACTGTTTGACCGGTCCGAATAACCTTGTGGTTTTAATATCAGTGAGTACGAGTCAAAATATTCATGTAATACACATTTGTTGATTAAAGTTATGGAAAACGTAAAAGTTAGCCTACAAATTACCTGGATATCTTTATCCTCATATCAATGTCCGGTGTCCCTATTTGTTTTGGGGTATGTTATTTTTATGTGTAAAATATATCTCTGTTCTTCCAATGGCCTAGACTATCATTTGAGAGCAAATTGAAGAAATTTCATATTTTGTGAAAATGTGCCGCTTTAATAGTGGCGGACTGAAGTGTACATAACTCATTTCAGCGTGCAAATCTGTATGAATATTTTTTTTGGGGGGAGGGAGGGGTTCTCAAGGACTTTATGCATTGATAATAAAAAATATTGATGGAAGCACTTGCCACTCATCTCCTTTCATGGCCCAGCATGGATATCAAGCTTACATAGGAGTCAAGATTTTAAAATGCTCCGATTGTTTTGAAAAGCACACCATGCCGTTTGTCTGATTGTAAGGATTCCAATAAGGTATAAGTTATACTACCTGTGGCTTATAGTTTTTAAATTATGTGGTAAAACTGTAAGTTGATGAAAAGGTCAATTTTGGTTTATACAAGGGTAAAGAATTAAAGGTTGCTCCATTTTTTGTTCCGCTGATCTTACGTGATCTATCTAGTTTCGACTATCTCACGTGTTTGGTTATTAACCAAAATAGCAAAATGTCAACAGCTATTGGCAGCTATTGGATTCTATTGACCTGTGACCTATTTTGCTTGATAACGTAAAAACTAGCATACCAGATGAGGTAAACGATTCCTCATTTCAATCCTGAAAGCTACGGAAATAATTTGCACCACATTACCTGAATCAAAGCAACTTTTGACCCATGTTCACACCAAAATTGGCTTTTTTACCCAGAAACTGTAAGCCATAGATAGTGTAAACTATATCTTTTAGAACCCTTGTAATCTGAGAAACGGTGTCATGTGCTTCTCAACATGATAGGAACATTTCAAACTTTTGACCCTGTGTAACCTTGAAATCCAATCAGGGGACATAAAAGGGGTTTGAATTTAATGGAGTATGTTTAAAATATGTGTGCGTAAAAAATCACAATTTTTCCGGAAGCGCATACTCTTTCTTTCACTATGGTCTTATGCTATAACAACTTTGTGCATAGCCAAAATTCGTAACTTATTGCTTAACTCCATTAAAGGAGAACCCGTACAACGAATAATATTTTACAATATACTCTGTAAAATAATTATTGACCACATATCGAGTGGTTTCATCGAAAAACAGAATTATATTAACCATAACAATGAATTAAAACCATCTAGTCTGACCATGTGCTATTTAAAATTCGCGCTATTGTATAACGTGTTATGCGATACGGTCGGCACGTTTGCGTCACACATGCCATAGTAAATACACATTATGAAAGCGTCACGTGTGAAGGTGTATGACGCTACTGTGCCTTCGGTATCGCATAACACGTATACATATCCCATATGCACTAGCGCGAAATCCAAATAGCGCATGGTCAGTCAAAATGATTTTATTCATTTTTATGGTTAGTATAAATCCGTTTTTCTATGAAACCACTCGATATGTGTTCAATAATTATTTTATAGCATATATTGTATAAGTTATTCTTAGTACGGTTCTCCTTTAACATAGGCTGAATTTAGTATTTGCTCCTATACGAAATTAGAAATTTCACATTTTTGTACCAAAGAAATATTTCTCAGCTTAGTCCTTTCAGGTGGGGTATTTTTGATGGAAAGCTTTGCATCATTGCAAAAATCAGAATTTGCAATATTTTGTTTTTGCACCTTTAACTCCAACCAATTCAATTAACGTTCTATATAAGAATTACAGAGCTATGACGAGTGACCTTCCATAGACCCTGTAGCCCCCAGTCACATTTTGCTTCCAATTATGCAACGAATATCATAGATGGTGCAATCAGTATATTTTCGGCTCCTGTACAATTAGACGAACAATTTGACACCATTTTTATAACGAACGGATACATCTAAAAATTTACCCACATTGTGACCGTGAACCTATTTTGACTCATAACTATTGAACTGCAACCTGCAGATAGGGCAAACTATACCTTTTTTAATCCTGGAAAGGTGACGAACACGTTGCCATACTTTTTGACGCGTTTTGTTCCTTCTCGTGTTTTGATCCCTGTATACACCTTACCCCCTTAAAAATATATGTTCCACTCCTTTGATTTTGGTAAACGTTTGATATATTGTTTTAAAGGTTTTCTCATTACAATTCTGGAGAAAATTATTCTTTTGCAATTAGTTTTGGGTTAAGGCATCATTTATTCTATTTTGACTGGTCTATGAGGTCCAAGATTTGGAATTAATCCATCATTTCACTGCACCAATGCTGAACAGAGAATATTACGACTGTCTTGATTCAAACAATGAGCTTGACGATTAAGGAATTTCAGCCAAAAGTTAGATTTGCTGGTGACGTTATTAGCCTTCCCTTCCCCAGACTATGATCAATATTTTCACCTAGGTACTTAACACATTAGTGTACTTTAGTGATTTGATCCATGTATTCAGCTTTAAAATTCTCCACAGATTTGATTTTGCGCTTCAATTAAAAAAAACTGTTTTTCCGAGGTGCAATAATAGTTTCATGTCTACAAGCCACTCATTACATGATTCAAGCACACTACCAATTTATAAGCGAGAAGGATTGCATTATCGTCTCTATATAAAATCAACTTGCAATCAGGATCTATACTGATGATCATATCATTATCGTAACAGAGAGCAGTAGTCCCAAGATACTTCCTTGAAGGGCCCCGCATTGATTTTTGGGTGATGAAATGACATTGTTAACATTGGTAACTTCCATTCTATTTTAGAGATATGGCCGAAGCCATTCCACTGACTCCAATCGTATAAGCTTAAGTTTGTCACAGAGAATATTAAGGTTTACGGTATCAAAAAGTTTTTGGATGCCAAGCATGGTCGTACCGGTGTAAGAGCCTCTAAATGACTAAGCATTAATGTGATCGAAGAAATGAACGAGACAGGAGGCAGTGGAATACGAGCTTCGTAAACCAGATTGACAGGTCAGAGCAGACGACACGAAGCGAATTTTTCAAACAAGTTTAGTACATCAAAATATTGTTTGAAAAGACCACTACATTTCTTTCTGTAAGAAGTCATCCAACACAATCATTTCAAGATATTAGCTGATACGCAACTTACAACTCATCCACAAAATCGTAGTAGATATGGAGCCAACCCAGCTGATTTGTGAGATACTACTTGCAAAATACTCCTGCCATTCTATGAAAAACAGTCCCAGAGATGCCCAGAAGCCGCCGACCAACACACGCACAATGAAACTGCTGAAAACAACCAAACAACACCGCATTCTGGTAGACCATGACATTGCTTTCGCCATGATTATTGTTAAATGAATTTCTGCACCCTCATTACACAAATGTTGCATGCACAGAAAACTGTAGTACTTAACTATATCAATACTCATAAGGTTTAAGTGGTAGACCTGCATGTGCCTCCACGCATGCACGTATCTGTAACTACTGGCCAATTGGTATGACGTCGTTGGTCATAGTCACCGACTTGCTGGTGTAATGTTTGATCGAGTTTGAGTAAAATTTCCGAGTTATAATTTCGATTATGGAGTTAAAGTTTCGCGTTTCGAGTTAAACTGTCGAGTTTCGAGTTAACAATTCGATTTTTTTCACTTTCCCATGTTATGACATTTACTGGCTCATCTTGGCAGAGATAAGACTTTTGCATATTTGTCCACGTTTTCATTCCAATAAAATATCGTACGGTAATAGGAATTTTCTTTATTTATTTTGAGTTATTTTTCGAGCTTCGAGTCTTGCCTTCAAATTTTGAGCTAAACGTTTGACTTTTGGAGTTTTGATTTAATTTGTCGATTTTTCAGTTACATTTCGATTTTTAAAATTTCGAGTGTCGAGTTAAATTTTCAAGTTTCGGGCTCAATTTTCGATTTTTTTTTTCAAAACTGATTTGGGATTTCTCGAAAAACCGTAAAACTGCAAACTTTACTCAACACTTAAGTGGGGAAGTACTGGAAATGACTTAAAAACACATTTTAAAAAGCCCATTAGCCTATCTCACAATACATGTATATCGCAATTACCTTTGTTCCGCAGAGTTAAAGGAAAAGTCAGACCACTAAACCGTTCGGATTCTGAAGAGAATGAGCATGACCTGTTCAGTCGATTGTTCTGATTGAAAACTAACCTGGGTAACACCACAAAATTCAAAGTGGATAGTTGTGTTCCTTCTTATCTCTTTCTTCATGTACAGTGCAACCCACCCGGAAAAGAAAACAGATACGGATTGCTATTGTGGCGTGGCAATAGGATTTTAATGAGAGTTGATAGGGGAAATATGAAACGAGCCAATATCTGGAATTGTCACATCTTACGACAAGCATAATGGCCCAAGAATACCTGAAGACAAACAGGAAAAAAAAAAAAAATTTGTTGTGTTCCAGAAATATTTGGTCTCAAAAGCTATAAGATGTTTTTTTTACTATTTTTGAAACAATTTGGGCTTCCATTTTTTATTTTATTTTATTATTTGTGGCACGTCAAAGCAAATTTCTTCAATTCTCCAGTTCCAAAAATGGAGGGGGAATTAAGATTTCCACAATTCATGGCAATTAATTGACTTAACTTAAAGTGACAGATTTTTTTAGGATATAAATTTCTATCAAAATTGCATCGTCGGTTGTAGACCACATACCGATAACGTTTGGAAGGTTTATTGGACAAACACGCACCCCAAAAGCAAAACCGTGTTAACGTGTGTTTTGAACTGGCCTACTATTTTAGTCGTTCCCTATATGAAACCATGCTTTGAAGAATTACTAAATTTTCATATGCTTACATTAAAGACGGCGTATCGGCTTATCACTTCATGGTGTGATCTAATACATGGTAAACATTCAAATATGCTTTAAAAACCTGGGTTCGAAAAAAAGTGAGAGCGCTTCTTCCTGGAAAATGTCCTCATGGGGTCTCTTTAACCATGGAAAGAAGAGAAGAAGATAAGAAGGAACCACAACGACCCACTTGAGCTTTGAAACTGATATATCTGGCGCCCTATAATTGCAATTGTTATTCATATTCTCTCAAGGTGGCCTTCCCGAGGATATAATCCTATTCAGAAAATTTCTGGCTCGAGCAAATTCTAAGTTCGTGGTTGTTTCTTCATGCCGAAAAGGATCCGGCGTCATCGGGAATCAGGCGAATACTTCAAAACATATAGCCACATCCATGGAAACCGATTAACACGCCCGGGGGTCTTGGATTGTGCTCGGGACCCATGCTCGTTCTAAAACAAGAGGGACTAGAGCTTGGCAAATGCGAGGGACTACCGCAAAGGGTATCCGCCCATAGTACAAATTAATCAAGTTCTAGTCCCGCTAGGGGTATCAAATCAGTTGTGATTCCGTGAATGGGTTCAATGATAACAAATAGGAAAAAATAATCTAAATATATCAGCAAAATACCCCAAGTGTGTATTTTTTCTGCAGTAGTAGTCATATGAGTTTACAATGTGCGCATCCACCAAGGACCCACAGTTCAGTGGATTGTACTTTAGTGACATTCATTGACATGAACCTGACCATGGGTATCAGATATCATACCCCAGAAAAAGAACCCAGGGTATGTAGTTTCTAAATGGCATTGGGGAATGAAAGCTACTGAAGTGGTTGCCAAGGAAGGAAAGTGCGATTTTACTCGCTCTAGTGAGTTACAAGTGTCATTTTTCTTTGTATGTTGGCTATTTTCAACATGGGTATCGTTTTTCAATTGTATGAGAAAACAGGTCCCAGAAGGGGTATAATTTCACTTCAAATTACCTTCAATGCTTCAATAAATTTTTATTGTTCATCATAGAAATAGGCTACAGCAAAAAAACAATATGATAAATAATTATGTAAAATAAGTGCATTACAGTGAAAAATTAATTTAGACAATATTAATCAAAATATTTTGCATACAGTAAGATGTTTTATAATACAGAAGTGTTAATTTCAAAAGGGAGTAATATTATACTAGGATATATACTAGTGGAAAATATATTTAAAAAAGCAACCGTAAGGATTTTCATGAAAACTAGTATAATTCACAAAGCTGGTCAAATTAGGGGCCGGGTATATTTAACTGAAAAATTGGTCTGTTTAAGAGGTCAATTTCAGAACCTCTGGAAAGAGCATGGGGTGCCCCAACGACAAATCCAAAGATTTGCCCCCCCCCCGTGTTAAACTTTTCAAATTTAGTTCAAAATATAATCCTTGATTTCACACTGGGCAGGCTTTGGCAGGAAGGCTTGAACGCATAACGATTGTAACCTTTAACTCTTTATTAAACGAAAACAACAACAATACACACCGGAGACCGCCGGAACATGTGGTAATATGCATATACTTTTAAACTTTTACGTGTTCGGAACATAGGGGTTTTCAAAAATATTCTACCCTAATGATTGCTGCCGATCATCGATTGCTGCAGAGGGTTATGATCAAAAGGGTGGTTTTTTGAATCCTTTCCTTTTGTGCGGAGTGAATGGATAAACAGATTAAAAGCGGATGTGGTGGAAGGAAAGTCGTGTGTGGTCCATATCTCGTTCTTTCCTGGCTTCAACTAAGCGGAGGGCACATGCCGCCATATAGAATATGGAGCCTTGTGCCTGCCATATGCGTAGCTAAAAACACATCACTTGTAGTAAGATATTGATCTGGCAAGTGAAAAGAATATAGCCGGGGGATATTAGCACATATCACAATCGCAATGGTCTGTGAGCTGAAGACAACATGTTTTCAAGTTTGGTCAATGCTGACAGGAATGTCAGCCTCCTTGTCAGGAAATTGCCACAAATGCCACGTTTTTATGTTTTTTCCAGAATGTAAACATCCACATTGTTTTCACACTCGTGGGACTTGGTAACATGATCCCGTCAGTAAGAGTCCTTTTCATCATGTCAATTTTTTTATCATGCCATTTATGTCCCTTTAAACCTTTAACTTCGGACTTGTCCTTGTCACCGAATCGCGTTTGTAAAAAATTTTAATAT
>JAMKCH010007782.1:0-50194 GCA_023653785.1 Ophioderma brevispina | reverse complement strand
ATAAGTGCCCTGACGTATACCCTGCAAGATCAAAGCTAACCTCAAGCACAGAGTGTATATTATAGTCAGTGATTGAGGCTTGTGTTCGGTCAGACGCGAAACAAATGCGACACACAAATGAACGAAGAATCAATTTTTTCAGCAGTTGTTTCTCATGCTATTTTTACAGACACATCCTCTATTTTCGCATGAACTGTGCACAATTATCATGTGAAGACACCCATTTAATACTCCAGCCCTTCCCAAAAGTATATCATTAAATTAAAATAGACAAAACTTCAAATAAATCAACTCTGCCTGCAGCTCCTCTTGCACGGAATTGAAGTAACATGCATTCTTTTATGTCATAGTGCATTGGCAAATAGAAAGTATAGAAAGTGTTGAAAATATTGATTTTTTCCGGAATTATCCTCTGAAAATCGTAAAAACACTGGAATTCCGTTACCCTCTATACCTAAAATGGCTGGAATTCCCACCCCATATTAGAAATTAAATTCTGGAATTCCAGCTTTCAAAAGTGACAAAAAGTCTGGAATTCCGGCGCCCTCTATAGGGGGGGGGGGCATTTTTCTGGAATAGCCCATTGATAGCCATAGGAATTTTGCCCTCAACTTTAAGTGTCTCACCTCACAAGATATTAGTAGTGCGATATATATATTTAAGATATGGAATACGTATCAAGGGTTGACAAACATGATTTAACTCACTTTTTGGCCATTTTGAGATTTTGCATTTAAAATAATATCGTTGGCGCGCACTGTATTGCGAATTGAGAGAATTTTACCCACAGTAGCATTATAACAATTTAACACCATCAGATTTTTAAAACCTTAAATTCAAATCAACTTTATGTTGCATATAAAGCACAAAAGCATCTAACCTGATCTCAATGGAGACCAACAGAAGGCCTTAAAGGTGCATTTCGTGATTCCATCACCTTCTGTTTTATTCATGGTTCACACTAGATATCGTTGAAAAAAAAGCTTATTCACAAAATTTGAGTTGATCCCGATTTTGCGGTTTTGTGTTATGAGCAAATGCGTGTTTCCCACGGTCCCATAGGCCACTATGCTGTAATTTCTGTCCGTTTACGGACAGAAAATACAAAAATGCAAATTTCTTAAAGATACGACCGAATTTGCACGTAAGATTTGGTACACATGGATTACTAAGGCTAACGGTTCAGATGATATAAAAATCTCAACTTTTTGAGGTAAGTTGGGGGGGGGGCGAGGTTGTGGATCACGAAATGCCCCTTTAACTTGGACAGATTGATTCCTAAAACTGTAAAGTGGGACACCGATGCTTAAAACAACACAATGTGGCTTAAAGGGCTCACACTTAATATGAATTGACAGCTGATACCATTCAATTTTTAACACCCTTTAAACCAAAATGTGGGAATTTCTCATAATGCCTACAGTTGTCTGTATTAGCGGAGAAATAAAGCGAAATAGATACTACTTTTGGACACATGGGACTATCATGTAAGGTTTCATAACATGACTTCAATCAATGATGGTCACTATAAGCCGTTGTGGGATGTGAATCAGTAAACAACTCGAGTTGTTTCTAACATAATGAAGAAAACTATAAACCTGGACACAAAAATCATGTTGTCATTTAAGTTTTGTGAACATAATAAGGCCAAAACTGGCAATTTTTCAAAAATATATGCTATTTGCAGTAGGAAATTTTAATGAAGGCAACTTGATAAACACTTTTTGGACACACCAAAACTAATTTTTATCATTTTAGAAAAAAAATAAAAAAAATAAAAAAAATAAAAAAAATAAAATAATTAGATTTACATTATCGGTACTTACGGGACCGCCCTCTTGATTAAAAGCCTGTTAGCCACAAACAAAACAGTTGGAGTTTGTTTTTCGATCTTCAAGTATTAAATATAACGGGCGGGCGTATCTTGGGAGTGCGTTCGGGGTTCATGCCTATTTTTAGGCTATTAGAGGGCCCTCCGCCCCGGGTTCCCCTCAAAAAGCCAGAGTCTGCGATACCCCAGTACAATGTTCTACCTGTTAATAGTTCTTACGGCCGGCCATATTTGACCGCCATCTTGGATTTGAGTTTGTTAACAAACCAAAATGGCAGATAATGGTTATAGCACCACAAGTATATACACTTGTCAAATTTAGTCCTATCCCATCTTCAATTAGTGGTTGACACGGGCTTTTCATCTTTTACAAATTAATGTATCCTTCTGATTACGTATTGATAGTTGGTACTTCCATTTGTAATACCCAATCTCAGATTACGGAGGCTGAGCTGGAATGAGTAGTGCCCCTATAAAACTTCCATATCTTAAAGACCCAAAGTCAGTTAGCGTTCAGACCAAAAAAGAGAATTGCGAGTAGTAGTGTAGTAGCAAGTTTCATTTGAATCAAGTATGGATATATTGAGTGTTGAGCACAGGTATTAGGTAAAAAGGAGATTTGTTTTCAGAAGGAAAGGAAATGAAAAAACAACCCTCTGCGAAGAGGTAAATCAAGTGCCCATGTTTCCTTTAAATTTGTGTCCCATTTTTTGCCGCCTGCTTCGCAGTTGATTTTCACATTGTTTTCAGAGACTAAATAATTGTCAAAACATATTTAGGAAATGTGCGCTGGGTGTTAAAATACTATTTAAAAGCTTGCCTGCGGTAACGATCCATTACAACGGTCGTCATGCATCAGATGATTTGTATCGTTCCTTCGTTGAAGAGAAGATGTCCATGAGCCGAGCAAAATTTCGGAATCCTGAAAGGGGACAAATCGACACTTATTATGCAGCATCAGGGTGACCATGGCCTACACAAAAATGTATGATATAGTCCATGAGCCAGTTTCTATACGGGCTTAAAATTTGTTTTGCATCTCACCTGGTGATTAATTTCCAATTTCACCTTGAAGGAGGTGTCCCCCTGGACTAGGATATGTTTCCGCTCCGCAAAAAGTTGCAAATTAGCGGTACTGCCTATTTCAAAATGGCCACCCATTTTTATGAAAAACTGCTATGTGTTTCATTATAGATAGGAATTTATCCAGGACTAAAACGAAATAAAGTTCTACCTTCCTGAAGTGGTGCTAAAACATTTAAGTGTCCAGAGGGCCGCTGGTAGAGGCATGTTTTTGTTAAATGTACGAAAATTGCCAAATAGATGGGTAAGAATGCGAGTTAATATTTTTGGAGCACCAAAAAAGAGATTTAATGACATTTGTGTATGCGGAAATGATTACATAACTAATGATGGTGGCGGTTATAACCAGCTCCGGGACATTTAAACAAGAAGAAGGGGAAAAAACACCCATGCACATCTTTTTCGACATTAATAAGAACCATAACGAAAACTATTGATAACATTTCCCGCAATTTCTCTCGTACTTAGGATAATTGCAGATCAATCAACACTAGTGACGCTGGGAAGGAAAGCTGATCAAGACAAGCAAGAGAGAGAGAGCGAGATAGAGCGGGTACAAGTCAGAAATAAAGATAGCACTCTTGGGGTGTTCGGAAAGAAACTTAGGTCACCATAATTTATTTGTCCGTGAACATATAGACAATTGTGCACTTCTTCGTAAGCATATTTTTTTGTTTTACTGGGAAACACCTATGACGTCACTGAGTGTCCTTAAATACAGTTCTACGCCCCATTATTTGATTTTTCTTATGTATCAGTGATATGAGCTGTTGTTTCATATCAAACTATGATAGAGTCCGTGTAAAATACGTTATATGACCCAAGTAGTAACCCAGCTATAGTAACGGGACTCTCTAGACAAGTCAATACCCCACTTTAATATTTGTACATATGGAATGATTAGGGTCATTATTAGAAAGTGTTGGTTTTAACGTCGAAAATGAGGTGGTTAGGCTGCTTTTCTTCCTGATGTTACATACCCTAGAGCGAATATATTCACCGCCATCTTTAAAAAACAAGCCTGTACGTAAAATATTAAATTCATAAATTTTTTTCTTTTGGGAGCACCCAAAATATCACCCAGGATTTTATTTCACAATTTCCATTCTAAGTTCAGTTAGCAAAATATGCCTCCGTGCGGCGGCGCCATCTTGGACGCCAGGATGTTTAAGCTCCCTTCATGCAGTTAAAAAAACATAGTTTCTGTGTAGTTCGGGGGCTATTTTGTCGGTATGAAAATTTAAATGGCGGTTTTACATAAAACAATGGCAGCCATTTTGAAATGGGCAGGACACGCTAACGTGCAGATTTTCGGGGGCGGAAAATATCTCATCCTAGTCAGGGGGACATCCCCTTTCAAGTGATAGATGAAAAATTATCAATAATGGGTGAAAAGAAAGAAAAATCTGATGAGGGCAGCTTATGAACTAATAGCATTTCTGGAATGGTAGCTATAGCCAGGTAGGGTAACCAAGTTTACACATGGGAAAATTTTTAAATTGCGTCAATCAAGTGGAAAAGTATACCACATTATTTGTCTGATCATAGTGATTCCAAAAAGGTATAGTTTGTACTAACTACGGCCTAAAGTTTTGGATTTACATGCTTAACAGCAGTTTAACAATCAATAAAAAGGGTCTTTTTTTTCCTTTCCGGTTGGTCGCAACAAGCAGGGGTCAAAATTCAAAGTTGCACTCTGGTGTGGTTTTTAGTTGTGCAAATCTGAACACTGAATATTTTCCTAGGTACTTTACTTTCTATTATTAAACTTGGCATTTTTTGTCTGCAACCCTTAGGGGTTCAAGTTCATTTCTTGACACACTTTTGAGAACTTTCTCACGCTTGATTTGTAGCGTGAATTAAGGTATTACCATTATAACATCATCATCGGTTGTCCGTGGACGGAATGGAAGAAGCACTGGCTACATGTTCGAACCAGATATCCCTGTCATGCATGATATACTGGATCTCTTGTAGATTTAGGTGCGATCGCTCTTGATGCGTGGCAGTGTATGAGGGGGGACTTCTGTCCTCGCTTGATTTCCCACCCGGAGGAGCCCAGAAAATCAAATGGGAGATGGGTGGTTGATGGTGCGGATACAGTGACCAGCAAAACATAAACGGCGTTGCCTGATTGTTGAAGATAATGGAGGGATATCACCGTATACTGTGGGTTTGGAATATGATCCTTCCAACTGATGTTGAGCACTCTTCGTAAAAGTTGAGTGTAGCCCCGTTTATACGATCTTCCATTTTCTTGCTGATTGTCCAAGTTTCTGAGCCATACAACAGAAGCTTTCCACGCAGTCTTTGAAGAATCTGATTTAGGCCTTCGATCTAGTGAGGATGTCCAGATCTTGTGGAGTTTATTGCAGGCGACCCATGCGTGTGCTTACTACGTGAAAAGAATCCGGAATATATGAACCAAGGTATTTGAATTCAGGTACATTTTCGAGTTCAACTCCTTTGATTGTCTTAACATAGGCCGACGATGGAATATTTACCAGAAGGGTCTTAGTTTTCCCCTCATTCAAGTGTAGACAAACTGCATTTGATATGCTGCCTCAACACTCTGTAACAGGAGTTCTGGCTGGTAATAGATGATGCTAGGAGAGCAATGTCATCGGCGAAATCGAGATCGTGAAGTCGATTTCTGGATGTCATCTGCTGCTTCTGGGCTCCAACAGAATCCCTGTTTCATTGCTGATATCTTGCAAGTGAATGGCGCATAACATAATCAAGAACTGTGATGAAAATGAATGGGGACAAGGTGTCACCTTGGAGAACACCCGCTGAAATTGTGAATGGTTCAGTGTCTCCATCAGGTGATAAGACAATGGCTGTAGAATTGTCATAAATCACTTTAATAGCCAAAATGATGGGATCCGGAATAACATAGGATAACGGATGTTAAACATTCGATCTCGGTGTACGGAGTCAAAGGGGGGCTTTGGAGAAGACAATGAACACGGCTGCCAGTGGGAGATTTTTATTTTTCATTCCTTCAATTACTCTTGTTAAGGCAAGAATCTGGGAGATGGTGGAAAGTTTTTCTCTGAATCCATTTTGATTCCAACGAAGGAGAGGGTTCTACGTGTGGACGTATTCTGTTCAACAACATTCGATTGTAGACCTTTGCCCCAATGCAGGAGAGGCTAATCCCTCTATAGTTTGTTCGGCTGTGAGAGGTCTCCTTTTTAGGGATGGGAATGATGGCACTCCGGACCCATGTTTAGGATCTCATGATGAATCAGTGCTCTATTACAGATTTCGAGTAGTTGGGCTTGAAACTGCTTGGACTTCCAAAGCTCTAGAGGAATGTTGTCATGTCCAATGGCCCACCTGGTTTGGTTTGATGAAGAGCGGACTCAACTTCATCTGAGGTGAATTAATTTACTCCAATTGGGAGGGTGCTTTCAACTACAGGTATGATGTCAAAGTCAGTGTGTGGGACAGTTGGTTGTTCCCAAGAAGATTCTGGAAATGTTGCAGCCAGGCTGATATTCTCTCATCTGGGGTACCCGATAACATTGCTGGTTTTCTTTCTTTCCTTCCAGTAATTTCGTTGATGACTCTCCAGGCTTCGATATGTTTGTTAGAGTGGGATGCCCGTTGAACCTGCAACCTGCAAGATCTTCTCGTTTAGCAGATTTTCTTCTTCTGAAGGTACGCTTCTTTGAGTACCTGACGGGCTTCTGTGGTGTCGTCACCCTGGTCGATTGCATTTTGAAGTCTGCTTCTGGCTGCTTTCACAGACTGACATTGAGAGATGGACTTGAATACTTCTTTGGTCTTTTGGGTAACATTTCTCTGGCAGCATCCAGACAAGCCGTTGAAAGGTTATCATACTTCTTTTGGGCAGATTGATCTTGGAGCTCATCCTGCAGAATGCTGAAACGGTTGAATACACTAACAGCAAACCTTTCTTGAAGTTGGTTGTCTTGGCTTAGTGCTTTGAAGGTCAGTGAGCAGGATTGTTTGCTTGATTATTTGGAGCACGAAGACTGAGATTTATCCTGGTTGTTACTATACAGTGGTCAGATCCAAGTGTTGAGAAGGAGATATATGGTTCAGTGTTGCGGATGGAGTTTCCCACTTCCTTCTAACTAGGATGAAGTCAAGTGTGCTTTGGTTGAATCAGGGTACTGGAAAGTCCACTGTTTTCGTTGTGGTTCCTAAAAAGGTGTTACTCACAATAAGATTGAATTCTTTTGCAAAGTTAAGGAGATGTGTCCCATTCCTGTTGGTAAGGTCGTGGAGAGAGAAACTGGTATCGTCTGATCCTAGTTTGGCATAAAATCTCCACAGACTAGAACAATGTTGTGTTGTGGAATGCTATTCATGGTGTCCGACAAGTCCTTATAAAAAGAGAGAACCTCATCTTCTTCAGAGCAATTAGTAGGACTGTAGACACAGATGATTGTAGATGCTGGGTTCCCGAGAAAACTTGCCATTATAATTCTTGGGCTTATCGTGGTTACAGATGAACGACACTTCGATGCATGGGTATTCATCAAAAAGCCAACTCCCCCTACTGATGCTCCAATTTTATTTCTAGTAGCTGAGGAAGTGAGTGATAAGTGTGAAGCCGTCCGAAACTCTCTTAACATCATAGTTGGAGTCATGGATGAAACAATGTTCTTGTATGCATATGGCGTCAATGTTGAACTTGGATGCAGAAGTGACAAGCTCCCCAATACTGTGAGGTTGATTCAATGTTCTAGTATTGAAAGTGCTAACTTGGACGATGCGTTTACACTTAACAAAACTTTGATGTGTTCCTCCATTTGATCTCAAATCGGCCGCTGACCCTCCTCGCGAAGGGGGTTAGGGCAGAGGCGTCATGCTTGCAGATATTTCGGACGAGATGTCCTGGGGGATGTATAGGCAGGGGCTTTAACCCTGGTGCTTTGAATTGTAACTTCCATTTTTTCTAATAGCTAAATACTCCATTGGTTCGCTACGCCTAGTGGAGTGATGGTATCCCCCACAAGATGTTAATGCGACCAAAAGTGATTAAGAACCTACACTGTCACTATGGGGAGGTAGAGATGAGATAGAAAAGAGCGAAAGAGTATAGTCACAACACCAGCTGGCACCCACACTGCCATTTCCCGAAAATAGAAGATGCAGGATGCTGTCCCGAACTTGGTCTGATGGACATTGTCCGGTTCTTGGACAACATCCCCGACTATGGACAACCTCCCCATCTCCTACTCTCCATGGACATTGGAATATCTTTAAAGAACATGTATTTATTCTTGACCGACCTCGTCTTTATATGCCAGCTGAGATTGTCAATTGTGGGCCTAAAAAGACTAAACAGTTTTATACATTTCTATAATTATCTTGTGTGGAATTGACACACGTGGGTACTTCGGTATGGTAGACATGGAGCGTTCAAAAGGCTTTTACTGTGTGTTGGTAGGAAATACAAACCTTCAAATAAGATTCTTCTCAAAAATGTTATTTCTTGTTCACGAAATGTAGAATTTTATTGTTCAATCAGTCCCTTAAAGGCACTATCAATGAATTGCTTAAATCAGAAGATCGAAAAAAATAATCGAAAATCAGATTTTTGCATGTCCGTAACATTGTACAGGTATCTTTACATACCCTGCAAATAAGAAGACTGAAAGCAACCTAATAAGGCTAAAATCAGTTATTTAGTCATTACTATCAGAACGATACACTCTTACTACAACACATAAGTGAATGGAGATTGGTATCTTTGAACACTGCCGTGTTCCTCTTTTCTGTCAATTCTTCTGTTGGAAAAACTAACTTATGAGAATTCTACAGACTTTTCCTTCACGTTTAAGCTATTCCAGGAAATTTCAAATATTTGACTCTTTCTGAGAATCACTGATAGTGTCTTTAACAAACGAATTCCATATTTCCACATATAAGTACACGCGTCACGCATTGCTCATGGCATCTAAGCCTCTCTATTTTCACAATTGCTCCATGCAAATGACCAAGTCCTACAAAATCTGGGCGTCACATGTCACCCCTTCTATACAGATGTGACGCAGGAGAACTACTAACACATCACCAGAAAAGGCTGGTATAACCCTTGCTTGCATAAAGGTGCATGGGAAATGGTACTGTTGAAGGACTGAAGGATTTAGTCTACACGCGAATCGGATGATACTGGGGGAAATTGCGCAAGTTGCAGTTTTTTTTTTTAAATATGCCTTAAAGGTAACGGTGGATGATCCGATTTAAGTATATCACGATTTCATCTTGATAGATTTGTTATCACCCTAAAACTCCATCTGTAAAGTTTCGCGGCTATATTTCGACCTGTTTTGATGTGAGAGCTAGAAATGTGATTTTGGGAGCCCCATATAGTACTGTGTAAAATTAATATTGGTCGACCAAAATGGAATACATTTCGCTCATAAGTTCCAAACCAAACATCATTTAGTCCTAAGATTTCACAGGGTAATGATAAAAATACCAGCTTTCTAGACCAAACCAAAATTTTGACCACATCCGGTAAAATTTGGGGTTCTGGGGACGAGGTATTTGCGATCGGGCCATGGCCCTTTAAAGAAGAAAGAGGAAGTACATCTTATTGATTTAATTTCAACAAAATAGTATAGAGGCCAATCAACAGCATCTCTTAAAATATTTTTCAAAATATTTGAAGCGTCAATCGTACAACATAAATCATGCGTGAACGTAGAAATCTCTAAATTGAACAAAGTCTCCAGAGCCAAGGCAAGAGGGTCGGCGCAGAAGCGCACCCCTAAAAATCAAATTGGTAGACTGCTGCATTTTTAGAGTAGGCTTATGCGTTTATTTTTTTTGACGGAATTTTTTTGACCGTAAATTGACCCCCGTAAGTAAACGCGGTCGAGTTTTTGCGAAATCTGCACATATTAATTAAAGGGATCCCTGCTATAATTTTACACCGCGGGAGTAGTGGATGGTTGTGGATGTATGGTGAGTTTTAAGCTCGTCGGCAATCGAATGCATTTTTTGTTCCATTCATTGACATGCCTGCACAAAAATGAGGGAAGAGGCGTTATTTGAGGTTTTTTTAGGTGAAATAAAAGATGTACCGGGCGTTTAGTACAATGACGGTGTTTTAAAGAATATATGGTTAATACGAATTATACTCATTTGTAGGGGGTGGTGAAACAGCTGTTGTGTCATACTTGTCATGACTTAAGAAAAACCGCGGATTCCTTTTCTCCCTTTGGGGCTTGTAAAACTAGACTAGAATTTACAGGTATTGCTTGTGTGTAGCTTATTTAGATAATATAGAGCGTAGGTCGTCTGTTTTGTTATGAGCCAATCAAAACAATTTTATGCAAATGAAGTTCTCAATGTATACATTTTGGTGATACAGACAACATGCGTAATACGTGTGTCCACTACTACGTAAATACCAAGTTTCATGTAAATCGGTCAATGTGTTCTAAAATGCCTTCTGGTTGAGAAAGTAAACGAATTACCAATTTTGTTGACGAGAAACAAACATACATCCATGCATACTTCAGAGGCCTACATTTCAGCTGTTTTTTACAAACCTGATTTTAACTTGACCCGAGGAGAGCGAATTGAGGAGTAGGGGGAAGGAGTTTGGGAAGGAGGGGAGGAGAGGGAAGGGAGAGAGGCTATTGAACGGAGAGAGGAAGGGAAGGGGACGGGTAGTCTACTTCGATTAGACACTTTTTTATCTAAGGTCCCCAATCCGACAAAGTGGACTCATGGTGTACCATGTTAGTTCTCATTGACCGCTCACCTGTGACAAGATGGGAGAATTTGCAAGAGATTGAGAAAGACAGACAGGTTTTAACAGAGTGTCTACGTAGTAGACTAAGGGGGGCGAGAGTGGAGAGTGGGAAGAAATGAAGGGGGGAGCGAGAGAAGGGTAGGGAGGGAGGAGGGATAGAGAGGAGAGATGACAGTCGGTGAAATATAGGTAAGATAGAAAAATAGAAAAGTGAGACAAAGAAAGAGCGACGCAAGCGCAGACAGACGAAAGCGTGAAGAGCAGAGAAGGAGAGACAAAGAGAGGGGAGAAGGAGAAATGATAAGACTGGAGAAAAGAAGGATGAATCTGGCACTCAATTTCTCTATAATTGTACAGATTTTATCATGCTAAAAATTAAAAATATTTCTCAACAACCTATTATACGAACGGTAGTACACTTAAAAAATGCCCAGAAAGCTCTGACCAACCCAAGTAAAGCTGGTCGTTACAACATTGTATGCAGGCGGATAGGGCAGTGGTCGTGGGTTATATAGCGCTCTATGATTGGTTAAAATCTCGCGTGGAGAACGAACTTTGGTATTGTGCGGGGCGAAACCTGCTATACTTTATGTGCAAAATGTGCACTTAAAATTGCTTCTTTCAGTAAAGTTTCTTGTATTTAGCTGAAAGCTATTTGAAGTTACTTGTGTTTTTTCTTTTGTTTTTGCCAAAAATCTGTAAAAATTGATCGTTTGTGTGATTTTTAAGCCAACATTCAAAGTTCCATATACTTTTGTACACATAATTGATTCCACCAAATTTTGCGAGGAAGCCGTGCATTATAATAGCTTAGAAGCAAGGTACTAGGAATGTTGTACTATTTTGATATCACTGTATAGAGGAGAGCCATAGCTAACTATTGATACCAAAATTGCAACACCCCCCCCCTTGGTTAGGACGGTTACCAAAAAATAGAATGGTTAGCCGAGGTTTTTAAAGGAGGAACTTATAAACATTATAAGCTCCCCATGGAACGTGTATAAATGCAAATCAGAAGGTTGGGTGTTGAGGAATACAACAACAATTTTTCGACCAAAATCTGATAAAAAATGAATCCTTGACATTTTCATTATTTTTGTATTTCATGTCCATCCGATTGGATGTCGCAGTAAATACATATTTGTTGAACGCTAACTTTCTAACAATATCCAGTACGTTGAATTACGTAATTTGAACTTTGGAACTTCCGGGCCATATTGTCTGGTGAATTTGAAATTGACATGTCTTCCACATTGCGGAATAAAGCAAGCCTCCATCCGAGAAGTTTTAATTAAATTTTAACTGCAGCCAGCACGATTGAATAATTTAGTGCGGGGCACCATTAAAGTGCCTGCAAATAATCTCGATAACAAACTCGTGACGAGTACAAAGTCCCAACATTGTGTAAAATCATACTAGAACAATTAAAAACAATTTTAAAGGTTCTATGATTTACGACTATAGTTCGCCATATTTGATACGTGAACTAGTTCTTTCGTATTTGAGAACAACTTTATCCACAAATCTGCAAATATGGGCGGTAACATAGGGTAGGTTTAAACGAAAAATAATGTTGCGAGTATTTTTTTAAGGCATACAGTTTTTTTATTTTTTTTTTAAGTTTTTTTTTTAAGTTTAAGTTTTTAATTTTTTTTTTTTTTTTTTTTTTTTTTTTTTTTTTGTTTTAAGCACTATAATTGGAACTTCTACTACTAAAGGAATGCAATCACTCGATAGTATTTAAGCTATTACAGGGTGAGTCAAAAGATTTACACGCAATTCAGAAAAATATTAAAAATATCTAACAAGTTTAGAAATGGCTTTTATATCATTGAACAATAGCTCATTATATCACTTTCAGTGGTAAAAAAAATCTAAAGTTTTACCTTTCGCAATGAAGATCTGGTAAATTAACGAACGCCGCCAAAAACCATATGACCACGGTTGTAACAATTCTTCACGTCACGGAAGCCAAAGCTATGAGTACGTTATCTAAAATGATTTAATAACTTTTGTATTTTGTTGTAAGTAACAATTACCTAATCCTAAAAACTGGTGTGATAATATTCTTAACAATAGTCTGTGATAGTAGCGTAACAGGGCAGGGGAAGGGGTCACATTGTCCCCTCCCGGATCCCAGGGGCCTGACCAGGAAATTTGCTTCAGATTAGCGGGTAAAGCAGGAAGTGGAAAAGGACAAGCGGAAAGGGAGTATAAGAGAAAAGAGAAGGAAGGGAGAGGAAAGGATTGAGATACAAAGGAAAAGCATGGGCGTTGAATGTGTTAAGTTCAAATATCGATTCCTCAAAGTCGCCCCCCCCCCCATCGGATATGAAGGCGTCAGGTGGAAAATGTGGGTAACCGGTTGTATTGCATGATTGTTTACATATTTGCATTCAGTTCCGCAAAAAGATATGTGAACAATATCGAACAGTTATGAAGTAATGCTTCAAAATTGGGTTGTAATATTGGTATTGATTTCAGAATAATGAAAATTGTTTGACCTTTTCTGATGAAGGTTTCTACAAAGGATCAAGAAGCAAGCAAAAAAGAATGTCATGCATGTATTGTGTAGACTCATCCCAAGTCTCTTGGCCACATTCCACAGCAGTGATTCCGTGGACAGAGTGAAAAATGCACTGTTAAAAGTTCCGTAATTAGAAAACGATTTTCCGTAAATTTACGCGCAACATCTTGTTTAGAAAAACAATAAAAATAAAAAACAAAAAACATAAAAAATAGCTAAAAATGTGCATTTACGGAAAATACTTTCAAAAATTTCTGGCAGCAATATGTCCGGACTTTTTTTTTGGTTTCCGTAATTTTAAATTACGGACAAATTCTGTAAAATACATATTTTTTTCCATAATATGAGACAACTTTCTGTAAACTTACTGTCAAAGTTCGTTATTGACAGAAAATTCTGTAAATTTAACCCTAACAAAGACTGGAATAATGATTCCAGAAAGAAAATTCCGTAAATTTACGGACATTTTTTTAAACAGTGTGGGTACCTACCTTAAGTTAGCAAACTTGTATGCAAAAGTTCAAATATAACAATTTCTCTAGTAGGTGAATAATCTAGTTTATTGTGGTAGCCGGTATCTTTGATAGATTTTTCATTCCTGTAGAAAAATTCAAACAAAGCGAGTGTAAATCTTTATGACTCACCTGTAAATCGCTACGTAATATGTTAAATAAACAAATGATTGAATCGACTAAAATTTCGGCTAAACGACAAAATTTTATTATTCTGTAGCAACTGCTAATTTAACTTTGCCGATATTTGCAATTTTATAATAGGTCACAACAAACACGTCCCTGTTTTTAAAATCAAAACAGTTGAAAGTTATCTGATAAACATCACTGTACAAAAACAGGTATTGTTGTAATATTTATATTGTCCTTAATTCATCAGGGTTTTCTGGCTGTCAGTCAAACCATTCGACAACGACTGCTGATGAAGAGAAGGTGGACTACGCTGTGGGGTGTGCCATTAATGCAAAGTCACAAGGCAAGGACTGGACGGATATTGCTGAAGACATAATAGACAAATTTGATGAGAGATACGGATATAGCTGGCATTGCTTTGTGGGCAAAGGTTATGTAACTTACACTGAATGTGATTCTGGATGCAGGATCAAATTTACTATGGGAGATGATGAAGTGTATTTATTCAGACATAGAACAAACTCGGAACCAAAGCCAAGGTAATTCGTTTGTATAAATATAAATAACGACAAGGTGCTTGTGTTGCACACCAAGCTATTCCCTATGACAAGTTGCTATATCATTTTCTTCAACGGAATAAAGTGCACATGCAGTCATCCGCCTATCATCCTTTATTCCGTGGAATAGCCAACAGCCAATATAGAGCCAATTATTGGATAAAGTTGGCCCAATATTGACTTAAGGCTAATTGTTTGCCTAAAAATAGCAGGGTGAGAAAACAATAAAACATACAGAAATACGCTAAAATCTCTCAAGGACGATTGTTTTGATCAGAACACAATATTTCAAAAATATTATACTATATAATACCAATTTCAATAAAAAAATAAACTATTTGACTAGCTCAAATTATTTAATTAATTTATTTAAATAAAGCAGGTTGAAAATATATTTATTTTTGCCAATAAAAAATATTGATATATTCACAATATTGGTTCAATATCTATTACCAAGAATTGGCCCAATATTGTGCCAACATTGGCCCGGGCCCAATATCGGTCCAATTTTGGGCCGATGAGCAAATAATATCGGACCGATAACTGTAGCCAATACTGGTCCGATATTGAGTATATATTGGGCCTATTACCGGAAGTGGTCGAAAGTTTGTTATCAGAAGAAAGCTACTATTTTTCACATTTACCCTGTGAAATCTTAGGGCTAAATGATGTTTTGTTTGGATGTTATGAGCGAAAATGTACCCCTTTTTTGGTCGACCAATATTAATTTACACAGTACTAGATTTAGCTCTCACATCAAAACGGGTTGAAATATCGGCGTTCTCATGAAAACTATAGAGGGCGTCCTTCATTCCTTATCCGGCGATGTCCTTTGTTTCCATTGAGCTGAGTTACTACCAAAGGTGGCAATCCCATGGGTAGCGCTCTAGGTATGTGCAGCTAGAGTGTATGCGCAGATGTTCAGAATGGAACTGTCAGTTGCGTGTGTCTCTTGGAGGAGAATCGCAGTGACTTTATGATGTTGTGTAAGATGTTCGATGATGTTGATCTTTGCCCAAGTGAGACCTTCCACATTCAGTTGAAGCACTGAGATGCCATCTGATTTAACATCCGGTGATGCCTGCCCTAATAAGGGCACGTGTTTCAGACTGGCATCAGATTGTGTCCTCTGACGGGGCATGATAAAAATACAGTGAGATAACAAAGACAACAGTGAGTTAAAAAGACAGTGAATTAAAAAAGACAACAGGTGTTAGCGTAGCCTCAGTTGATTATCATTCGCCTGATCAAGATCAGTTTCCGGGGCTCACCACGAGGAGGTTCATAATCTTGAAAAATCTTACAAACTTCAAAAGTTCACGTCGTTTTGTATGCAGCTAGATCACCCATCAAAGACGTGAACAAATTGGTCAGCTTCCAACATTTGAGAACTGTGTGACCCTTCATGCAGAGAGGGCAAACTACAAAGCAGTTATATGGTGGCGTAGTGTCAAGCCACTCCAGGACACTCCAATGGGGTGATGGATGATTGTACGTCACGATGGAAATGTGACCATCAAGTGGATGAATGACAAACCTGCCCTAGATGTTGTTTTAGGTCTTATCATACAATTCCAAGCGAAGTGCAATGTGCCGACTATGTTGGATGGGCTAATGGGTGTCTGTACTGATTTGTGCAAGTTATCAAATGTTAGCAACAATTCTCTTCCCCCCCCCCCACCACATTTTCATTCCTCTATCCATTCACAAGCCATATGCGTACATGCCTCGGTCCCCGTGGAATCGTTTGACGTTACGCACTCTGCACTCTGACCGGTATAGGGCTTTTTCGAACTCTGCTCCTCGCTATGGAAGAAGTCTTCTGTTGTGACTAGAGGCACAATCACCTAGCCTCTTTTAAAAAGTCTTGGAAAGCACCACTTCCCATTTCATTGGTTGCCCCCTCTTTTGTTCTGTTCGCCTACCCTTCTTCTTCCTTTCCGCTTCACCTTTTTTTCATCTTATCTGTCTCCCTCCTCTCTTTTCAGCGCGTTGTATCCGTTCGGGCAAAAGATGTTTTACAAATGTCAGTGATATATGTTTACAACATTGAAAGATGATGAGGTGATACCCATTAAGGACAGTTCTGAATGACTCACCCCGACCATGGGGAAGAGGAAGAGGCCAGACTATTAAAAGAGGCAAATACCGAGACTAGATTGGGCAAAATACTCTAGAACTTGGTACACTTGGTCAATAGTTATGTATGATGCGGAATGTCAATGTTACTTGATAACAGATTGCTAGCGGTATTGCTAACGACTGGCAAAAATGGTATTTCATGGGCAAAATGTGCTAATATCATAAAATATGAAATAATTACTGAAACACACTATACTTGTAGTGCAAGCCAAGAATGGATCATCAGCTATTCTGTATGAAATATAAGTGGTTTAAAATAATATATAGACATTTGAATTGCAAGGTAATAGATTAAACACTTAAAATGCCCATGATCCAAACTGACAACCATTCAAAAACCAACGTTAAGTGCAGAAAGACAATGTTGGGTTATTAAAATAGATGGCTATGATTCAATAATCAACCACGCATTTTAGCATGTTCGAAACTAAAACATTATCTTTAGCATGGAGTATAGCCGGATATTGCCGAAACTATAGTTATGGCACAATTTTCAATGGCGGCCATTTTGTTTATGCAAAATAACATGCTTCGGTTGTCACCTTGAGTATGCATAAGGACGTCATGTCATATTTGTGTAATTGTGTAATAGAACTTAAAAGTGTAAGTTTCGATCCATATGAAACCAACACTTGAATGTTGTTTGAAGCAAAAAATTATGCTAAATTTTACTAAAATGGCGGTGGTTATTTTGGATTTATGCAAAATTAGGTTTGAATTATAAAAATGTATGGCTTTGATTGGGTGTTGTCCATTATCAACATTATCATGTTCCATATTTTCCCTAAAAAAATCCTAACTACAAGACAGGATATGGCTGAAACCAGTTATTGAACAATTTGAATGGCGGCCATTTTGTTTATTCATGAAAAGTCACAAGTGAAATTTTACACTCGACATAACATTACAACTGTTCTAGCACATGTGGTGGTAAAATTTCTGAAAACGTTAAAGATCTGGGGTTCGTCCGCGAAATTTGAATCGTAAGTATATACGTAACTTATGCTGAGCGCTTGTTACGATTTCTACAAGTTGTGACTTACGTGCGTTCGCGAACAATGGACGTTAGACAGTCGTAGGAAAACCTTTCCGCATAACTTAGTGTCATTATTACGTGTCTTCTATTTGGGTGCATTGTGGGTGCAATTATGTAGGAGTTGATGTTGAATGCCGTTCTAGTAAATCGATTAACGGATTTTGTTATTGCAATTAAAATAAGGAATAGTTTGGACCATCTGCAATGTGAATTTAACAAGTTACGCACCTTATTAGTACTACCCCTATACCCTTATAGGGGCTGGAGTTAATGTTAGGTGTAACTTGATACCTATACATTGTACATTGTCCAACTATACCTTATTTTACTTGTGATTCCATTACAAATAATATGAGACCATTTGCACTGAAATTGAAGCGTTTTTTTTTAAATATTTGACCCCGTAGAAGCTAAATTTAACCTTTGACCTATAATAACGGTTTCAGCTTATAACTCCATAAGGGTAAGTCAGATATAGCAAAAACTATCTATTTTTTAATCCATGTGATCATACGAACATTTGGTAGCATTCAACAACATTGGGACCACTTTGAATTGTGACACCTGTATAATCTTTTGTGGCCCCTAAGCTACCCTTAAGCACCCCTTGAGGAATGGCCATCATGCATTTCGTGTATGTCATAGTATTGGGTAGCCCTGTATAAATGCCTCTTTGCCTTCCCCCCCCCAGGTGAGGTACCAATTCATCACGTACCAGGATCAGACATGTAAGACAGCCATTGGCAAAGCATGTTTTATAACGTGTTGTATTTTGTAGAACATCACATCCAGGTGTTTTCATATTCTAAATAGGATATTTGTACTGCTAGGGCAACATTCACCCTACATTACATCTCCCTTGTCCAATAAAGCTTTTGTTGTAACAGTAAACGCTTTGATTTCAACATGCACACCTGGTACTTTAAATGTACTCATTTCAATAAACCATACAAAAATTTCCAATCTCTCATAAATTTGCTATGCCAACTTTGCATAACTCATAACTTTGGTAAACCCACTTTCAACTTTACTCCTCAAACTGAACCGCTATTGTTGAAAATTATTTACCATCAGAAATTTTGTTTACATTGTGATAGTCCTTAAATTGACAGGTATCCTCCTAAGTCTCCAGAGGATTTAGGTTCCTTATGATTCATTTGTTCTCTGGGTGTTCTTGATTTTCTGCTGGGTGTGTTTTGCTCTGAATCATCAAACATGTATTGTTCATTTATGTTTTGAAAAACAAACTGCTATCTCAGTATTAAGAATATCCTGTCTGTTTCTTCTGAGTTTTGTACCATTCTCAGCAACCAGTATAATGATCTTGGTTTGTCTGTTAAATTTTCAACAATAGTGGTTTCCATTTTTCTGTTGAATTCCAAATCTCACTTTATCTCCCTGATTTCAGAGGACTAAGTGTTTTGTACTCTGTCATAGTATTTTTTGAACAGCTTGTTTTCTGTTAGGATGCTTGTTGACAGCTGCTGAATTGACAAATGAGGTTTTCAACAAATTGTATGGGTTGGGTATTTTGGTATTCAATCTCCTACCCATCAATAATTGTGAAGGTGACAAAACCAATATCATTAAAGGAGTTGCCTAGATTCAATATGGCCAATAGGATCATCAGTTTCTAAGAGACGTTTGGATTGTGCCCACACATTTTCTCGCCATTCCGTTCGATCTTGGGTACGTCGGGCCAGGAGGAGGTAAAATGTTGAAATCCCATTTAACAAACTTTCTGAACTCTCCTGAAGAATAGCATGGTCCATGCAGTTTTATTAAGACGCTTGGAATTCAATGTCTACTGAATATGGACTTCAAAGCGAATAACAGCTTAGACGTGGATGATTACCTAGTATAACCATTCTGGGATTTAGAGTGACTCAACTCCAATACAGTACTGAGCACCTCATACTCAAATAAGTCACTCAACTGTGACCATGGTTGGTCCGGAATATCGTGGTTGATAAGAGGTGCCTCTGGCTGGATAATTGGCAGTGAGTTTTACATTTACTGCATTGGGAGACCCACATTGTATCTGCGTCATCATTCCAGGCCAGTAGAGACACTCTTTGCCTTTGTTTCCCACCTTATATTCCCAGATGGCTTATATGAATTTTTGCCAACATCTTTCCTCAAAGTTGATGGAACTACAATTTTGGTATCTTTAAAAGTACTCCACCCACACTGTAAACTCGTCCTTATTGTGAAGTATGGCTTTACTTCGGTGGGCAATCTTTACTAATTTTCAGGTCAACCTTAATCACCAAATCGGCAAACTTTGACCGGGCAGGATCTTGAAGTTGCGGTTTAAAAAACTTCAAATTTTATCACTGATTGGTGCTTGGGCTCGAAAATGAACTTCTAGAGGGCCCTGAAACTGGTAATTCACTACTTAGGGTAGGTATGCCCTGCTTAAGGTGTCTCAGCTATGAATAGTCTTCCTTTTTGTATTTCACATCTAGATCATATTGCTGCATTTACTAGATGAGCATCTTTGAGTCTGAGAGGGGCTTTGTCAATTGGCTTTTTCATGATTTCTCGATGGTTTATGGTCAGATTACAACAACACCTTGCCTTTAAAATGCTACATAATCATGGAATTTTCTACATCCCCAGGCCAAGAGCCAAGTAACGCCTTCTCTATTGCCTATTAGTTACCCAGATCCCTAAGTGCCTCTTGAACCATATGCTATAGGTCGTCCCTCTTGTAACAATGTAGCAACGCAGGCCCTGTTAACTGGCATCTAACAGACAATAACCAATTCTTTTTTCTATCATAGTAGGCTAGAACAGGCGATTCACACAACAATTGTTTAGCTTATTGAAACACCGGCTGTGACATCCGTACCATTTCCCAAAAAACCCTTGTGTGAGTAGGCCTCGTAGGGTTCTGCATGATTTTACAACTCCTGTGGAACGAAATTTTCCGAAATAATTTAGATGGCTAAAAAATCTGCGCAAATACCCACATCCGTGGGGCTGGCATTTCCTGAATGGCCCTACATTTTTCCGGGTCACACTTTAGACCACCTGAGCTCAAATATGCCCAAATATCGGACTGCTGTGCTTAAATTTGAACTTGTTGTTTGTTCCGTGTGATATTGCTTTTTTTTTCAGTATATGTCAAAACTTCTATCACTATAGCATCATGTTATGCTTCAGTAGGAAAAAAATCAGGATATCGTCCATGACTACTTGTACGACCCCCTGAACTCCCTCAAATAGTTCAGACATCCTCGTTGGAAAAAATTTCGGGTACATTTAATCAAAAGCATTCCTAAGAAAACCTGAATCTCCCAAAACAAGGTTGAATGTGCACAGCGGGAACTCTCATCATGCAATTGAGTTTGGCCAATATCTGCATTAGCATCTAACACGTAAAATATTTGGCATTCTGCAATATGTAACTAAATTTTCAATGGTATTCATAGGATAATGCTCTCGTTGTTAAGCTGCCATTTAAATCTTCGGATTCCATACAATCTAAGGGAACCAGCTGATTTAATTGGTGTTACTAAAATGTAACAGATCTGTGGGACTGGTTTGTTAACAAAAGTTCTTGTTCCTCCATTTGTCCCACTCTTTTTTAGTTTTGGCGTTGGGCTATTGGTAGGTGCTAGGTGGGTGGTTTTTGGGGATTGCATCATCTTTTACTTTCAGATTGACTTTCATCAATGAACCCAATACACTGAACAATTTCTACATTTACACTGTTGACCAAATTCTATTTCAGTCATACCAGACAGACAGTCATGCCATTGTGACCCATTTTTGTTTGACTATTATCATGTGACTTTGTTGTCAATGTTCAACTTTTGTTGTGACATGGTCTGTGTGTTCACATGGCATGTTGCGTGTCGTTTCTTTGTTCACTTTATCTTGTTGGTGGGTTGTGTTGGTGCTTCTTGTTCACTGTATTCACCCTTTTAATTACTTCTAATTCAAGTTCAAGTCTATTGCAACTATGATTGGGACTCCTTAACATCGCAATTCAAATGTGATCAGGGTGGTATTTCCCTATACGCACACACAATCACATATGGCCAAAGACTTTAACTTTGTGTCCACTATATGACACTGAGATTTGCTTTTGAACTTTCACCAGTCTTTCATGTTACCTTCCTATTTGATTTGAACACAGTTTTGCGGCATTAAATTACAGTCTGCACCTGAAACAATTTTACAAGTGATCACATTTTTCTTGAGACTTTAGATTCAATTAGCAAGAGCATTGTTTGGAACTCTGTCTTGTTTTGTCCGTTTGTCTCTTTGAGAACCAATAAACAGCGTGTATCCCGGATGGTCTGCCATCGGATGAGAGGTTTCTGTCGCTGACGTTTCAACTTCAGCGCGTTGACCTTTCCTTTTGACTTGTGTCGGCGGCCATAACTCTGCTTTGATTTTTGACCTTGACTGTGACTGCTACTTTGTGACTATGGCTGCTACTGTGACTGTGAATGCTTTGTTGACGATCTTGGCTTAAGTCTACACATTCTTGCAAGTTGTCCAATCTTCATGCAGTTATTACAGTTCTTGCCTACTGCTGAACACTGATGTGGTCCATGACGTTTACCACATTTGCCACCGTCATTGACCTGTTAGGTGTAGGATTTGATTTCAAAGTGACATGAGGAGATTTTTTAGGATTCGAATTTCTCTCATGGCAAAGGGATCGATGTAGACCAGACTACCAAGAAAACGTTTCGAAGGCTTTATTGGACAAACAAGACAAAGAAAAAAACAACCTGGTTTTGAACTGCCTTCTGACTATCGTACACTGTCCCCATAGAACACCGTTGCTTGACTTCTGTACGTGACGACAGAAGTACTAATCATCATTCTTATGACATAAAGAAGGCGTATTCGGCTTATAAACTTCAGGTGTGATATAAACATGGAAAGCTTCCAAATATTCAAAAAACCTGGTTCGAAAAATTGACTGGGCGCTTCTTTCTGGCAAATCTCCTCATGTCTCTTTAAAATCTGACAGCATTTATTTCAGAAGCATTTAGGTCTGCATGATGCTTGCATCTGAGTGATGCTACCTCGGACGCTCTGCAAATTCTAAAGCTTTGGTTGTTGAGTGCGATCATCTTCACGTAACAACTGCCCTAATGCTATCACGGTTCACACCCAAAATAGCACATCTTTAATAAGTGATGATTCCAACTGATCAAACTCACAGTCCTTTGCCAAGTTTTTCAAGTCTGTGACATACTAGTCTACCTTTTCTTCTGCACCCCTGCTTTCTGGTTGATGTGAAAATTTATGCCTCAGGTAAGTCATGTTTGTCTTGGAGTGCAGTCCTCTGAAACTTGGACAACTTATCAAAATTTGTCGTCACCCTCCTGGTCATTATACACTGCAATGAGTCGCCTCACCTCGATGTGCAACAGAAGCCGCAATCTTAAAGCGTCGGACTTGCACACCAATGGACCGCGGCAGTAAAATAGATCGTTAGAGCCTGGTACATTTCTTCCAGTTCTTCTGTATGTTTCCATCCCAGGACATAGGGTTCGGACTCCGTAAAGTGATCCATGTCGACGAAGTGAGTCGATTTCTGACACCATATCACGCCACAGGATCAGCATGTAAGACAGCCATTTTGAGCAAGCATGTTTTATTAACGTGTTTCTGAACATCACATCCAGGTGTTTCATATTCTAAATTAAGGATCTTGTTACACTTCTAGGGAAACATTCACCATACATTACACCCCAATAAGGCTACTTCAGAGGTCTGGCTCATCCAATAATTAGCATGCTGCAACGAGGGGCCGATTATAAAGGCTAAACACCGGCAAGTCACCCGGATGAGTAGACAGCTCCTATGGACAATCTGTGTGGAAAATGGTTTGCAGGGCCCTTTTGAGGGACAGGGATGTAATGTTTGCAATGATATGCTTACATAAGTCAATGATATTTTATAACATGTTAACACTTAACTGCATAAAGGGGCTGGCACTTTATATGCCATTGCTTCACCCTTAGACTTGTGCTCTGAGTGCTTTAATTGTTGAAGAATGATAACTATATTTACCATATAAAGCACCACAAACATAAAGGCCTCATGCAATTTTATATTTTGTAGGGTTACTTGTCGAATTTACCATAGCTTCCTACAGTAAACCGATACAAGATGTATATAAAAGTTATGGCTCCAATGCCTACATACTTTGCAAGTTTTTAAATTAATTATTTACTTTTGTTATGTCACTAGGTGTAGCATTTGAAAATCAGTAATCAAATAACTCTAAGAGATTTTCATTTTTTGTTATGGGCACTTCCGTTAGGCATAAGGGGGGGGGGGGGGCGGCTCCTGGGACCAATGCTAATTAAAGCCGAAGACACGAGAAGAAGAAACGACGCGACCGGGATTTGATTTTTTTGCACCAATGCAAAAGCGGCAATAAAAGTTAGAACGAATACAAAAAATATAAACCAAATATATTGCAGCGTATAAAAATGCCGGCTGAACAAAACAAAAAAAGGGTCCTAGGAACCCCCCCTTATGCCAGTTAAGTGTTAATATGGTTGTGTTAATACAAGGCACGGTTTTTGGCTTCAATGGCGCAATTACAATGATTATTCAGCGAACCTGACCTGACATATGTGAATAAATGACATATATTGGTAAAAAGAGATTTGTGACTTTAAGATGTCTAGTTCTTTGCCGTAACGCACACCAAATTTACGTGTCGTCTTGGCAAACAGCGCCGCCCATTGTTCAATCACGGTCAGAAAGTACTTTGAGCCACGCGACCTTGGCAAATTTTCACTCGGCTAGGGAGGTCACAAGTTTTCGACGGTAACATGCCAAGGGGCTGACACGTACACAACAACCTTGTTAACATATTCGGACCCGGTCTAGATTAGCGTTGATTCGGATTTTTGTACACTGGGAGTTGCGCAAAATACTTGGCCTATCGTAACGATTTACCCACAAAAATTCCTAACTAAACTGTCTAGTTAGGTGACTAGTTTATAATACGGTATAGGTTTATTTTGAAAAAAAAAAGATAAGTACGTGAAAATACGATTAATACAAGCATTTTTCTTACCTTATTTTGTTCAGCTGGCTCGATTATCGATTTGCTGCTGTCAAGTAATGCCACACGCCAGGCACTCAAAAACTGTGAGCTAAGGGGTGATTTTTGTGAGGAACCCGTTATAACATCAGAATCGACCACCTGATTCGTCGAGTTCGCGATATCCATGGTACTGCGAGCGAAAACCGTTTCTCATTCCTTGTTCAGCCTTTAACACAGCCGTTGGCTGCTGGGGAGTCCATTGAACGTAGCGCATGTCTAATAAGTAGCGGCCAATTAGCGATGGGAAACGGAAATACGCGGCGCTTGTGACGAGCAGTACAGATGGCTATAGGAGAGTACCGTAAATGGTTTTGTGCGCACGTTCTTGCCTTTATTTAATTTTGATGAGCCCTGCATATCATGTTGGGGAAGACTCTACACACACCCCTGCAAAAAACAGATTTTATAGTGGACATATGCAAAATCAGTGTTAAATATTAAACATGTCAAATCTCTCAAACACCTAATGTCAAATGCCTAAGCATTTTAGATATAAACAGTATTTCCAAAATTTTAGAAAACGTGGTGCAAAACCGTGTTTGAGAAAGGTTGTTTAATTTCTAACCACTGTTTTTGCACCAATTTTATGCTATAACATTTTATTTCGTTGAGGCCTGCCGTCTTTCTTTATTTTCTGGAACTATAATCGTTACTGATAGATTAGATTGCTAACAAGATGGATGGAATGCGAACAGCCGACCGATCGTCCACTTCCCACACACTCGAGTGTGCTTAGTGTACTCGTGACCAACGTAGTGCTTTTAATCGTATCTGGCTTAATCGTTAAGACACACGTAGCATCGTCCAAGTTCACGAACGTGTGAAAAAAAATCTTAGTAGTAACTACGTCCGAAACTAGGGCTACGTTAGTCTTACCACCAAGCTGTTTTCGCGAACGAAACCCCCTGTTCTCTGCTAGACTTGAAACATTTTGGACTCGAGCATTTATACTGTACAGGGTGTCCACAAAAAATGGTGTCTTGCAAGGCAAAGGATCCCTCGTGGAGTAAAACAATTAAAATAGACCGTAATATTTACATCACATCCACAAAAAGTCTGGCTTTGAATTACGGTTTACAGCATCCGATTTGGTTGTTGCAATTCAAGATTATGCAAATAGTCCAAGAGAGGGGTGTGGCTACCAATTGTGCCACTGTTCACAGAATGTGAACATCGTGTTGTAGGTTGTAGGCTTATTGATTTCGGATTGTACATCAAAAAAAGTTCAATATCATTTAAATAGCATGTGCAATTCCAATTTGCTTACAGAACTATATGTATTTGTATTTTCAATTTACTTCCAGAACAGAGCTTTGTTCCAGAAGCTTTAAAAACGGTATTATTTAGGCAAGATGAAGCTCTTGAATCTCGCAACATCCATCTCCAAGGTGCGATCTAGCCAATCGAGGGCTACTCTTATCGCCAGCCATGTAAGGTCCTTCGGCCGGTGGTCGTTCATCCCAAGTCGTCCGGCCCCGTCTGGCCATCCATCTTCAAGTCGTTCTGGCCGTCTGGCCATCCAAAGTCGTTCGGCCCGTCTGGCCATTCGTCTCAAGTCATCCGGCCCGACTGCCATTCATCTCAAGTCGTCCGCCCCGTCTGGCCATTCATCCAATTCGTCCGGAGACAGTCGGGCCATCATTCCAAAGTCGTGGCCGTCTGGCCCATTTATCCAAATCGCTGGCACGTCTGGCCATTCATCCAATTCGTCTGGCCCGTCTGGCAATTCATCAAAGTCGCCTGGCACGTCTGCCCATTCATCCAAAGTCGCCTGGCACGTATGCCATCACCCAAATCGCCTGGCATGTCTGCCATTGAAAGTCGTGGGCACGTCTGCCATTCCGTCTCAAGTCAGCCGGCCATTTACATCCAGGTTGTGATGGAAGCCGCAACCTTCTTTCTCACCGTCGAATCAAACTGCAACCACCAGACATCTGTGTTAGGCTTCACAACTCTTCGCAACGCCTTACGCTTGTCTAATTTGCAGCGACAATCATTTTTCCCTTCATTATCCATTATGGTCTGCTACCACCCAATTGCTCAACGATCAAAATACTTTTTGCTGTGATTATTTCAAGGTCGCCCGATTACTAGTGATTTCTTGTTGGAATTGGGAATTACTTTATATACAAGGCTCTCAATCATCCTATTCCTACTCTACTATAATAATCAAATGCATTACATTATTCCACAATCAGCGGACATATGGGCTCGCGACGCTCGCGCTTAGGATTTCTCCTCGTCGTGCCGTCAAAATACCACCACAGCAGGCTCGTCTGCCATTGTTCCGGTCGTCTCAGTCCATCTTTACCCGTTTCTCCGAATTTGGCACGTCCAATGCTTCCCCTGCTTCGTCGGCCTCCGCACCTCTCTCAGGTATATACTTTATGTGTACAACCGGATCTAAGCGGCCCTCTTTCTGACTCTCCTCCCTGTCCCCTGAATTCGAGTCACGTCACCTTCATCTCTGCTTCATCACTAGCGTCCTCTCAACCCTTCTAAGCGGCTCACCTCGTCTGTTGCTTCATCAACTGTTGCCGTCTTGTCCACTCCCTCTGCATCCTCTACGTCGCCAATCCGCTCCGGGTCTTCTCCTGACTCCCCTTCTTTTACTAAGCGTTCCCCCTTATCGAGGAGCCCTGTCCTCGTCAGGTGTCCCTATCTTCTGCATCGCCATCATTCTCGTCTTCTATTCCCTGCGTGCAGCTGCTGCTCCCCTTCGCCGCGAACCCCGGTCTTTCTATATGCCTCTCTATCCCGTTACCAGCGTCCAACTTCAAGCTCTACTTCTGGTACATGAATAGTCCCAGCCCACCAACTCTGTCCTTCATATAGCTTTAACCATCCGCATGACCGACGTTCGGCTTACTGCGGGCAGACTTCGGGATCCGAAAAACCACATCTGAGAGCGCGGTTACCACCAGATATGGGCCTTCCCCACTGCAGGGCTAACTTCCTGGAAAGTTGCAACTTCCTCGTATGGGTTTACCACCAGACGAACTGACCTTCCCTAAACACAGGACCATGCACCAATCGTCGTAGTTCCGTTTTCTGTCTCTCATACTTGAACTCCATAGATGCCTTGACCCCTCATGAATCCCCTACTACGCTCTCTCCAACTCCTCCGCATAGTCTGTTGGCATTCTCCTTCATCTGGCACGCGCACCAACCACCAAGCAACGGAACACTTACTTTCTCGTCTCAACATCAATCATATTTGTGCTCTCGCCGGTCGACTCTTGAACACTTGATCGATAGATCGAAGCCCACATATGAGAGATACTGGTCCCCAGTCCTTCGGATTCTGGAACGGTTTGGAATCCAGTAGTGACACGGCTTGGCAAGAGTTCTGTTTGTAACGCTCGACCAATGCCATCCGACTTGGGGTTGTACGGATTCGTACGGGTCTTCTCATCCCCATACCGACACAGCTCTCGGAACACCTTCGACTTGAAGTTACGGCCCTGGTCGAATGGAGTTCCTTCGAACTCCAACCTACATAGCGAACTCATCCACCAACTTTGCGCAACCGTCCTCGCAATTGACCTCTTATGGAATATGCCTCCATCCACCGGGTCCAGTATCGCCACGACTAAGTCATCTGCATTCCCATCATCCTTCTCGGTCAGGGGCCCCAACACATCCAATGCTAACCCGCCCATAGGACTCCTACTTTGTACTGTTGAAGTGGGGCTCGGTGACGCTTCCGCGGTCCTTCTCCTCGCGCAGCTAACTCACACATACGTAGATAGAATCTGAGTTTGTAAGTACTTTGCGCCCCCCTATAGCCTCGCATTGAATCATAGATTCGCGGAAAAGGATACGCGTCCTTCTCCGTTACCTCATTCAATCTTCGATAGTCCAGACAGAGGCTCTAACCTCCTCTTTGCTAGCTAACACCACTGGCTCGACCAACACTATCCGAAGACTGTATTAGCCCTTTCTCCACAACTCGTTCACTTGTCGCCCAATCGCTCCCCTGCTCACGCTGCTGCGGGGATGACCTCCTCAACGGCTGCCGAATAGCCTGGCCTCCATTATCATTCTGTGCTTCACCTTCGTGTCCTACCAAAGATGTCAAACTCCCCGCTAGAGAACACATTCCTGATAGTGTCGGCTAATACCCGCCACTTTTTCTCCCCCTCCTTCTCCAGTGGGTAGTACTCGTCTCTAACATCTCCTTCAGATGTTCACATGCACCCTCTGGGCCGGTTCACCATTGGATCTGGCCCCCACCATCCTAGTCTCGCACACCTATTCTCCACCACCTGCACAAAAAACTTCCCCAGCGTAGCGCCTCGTTTCCCCTCTCGAGTTAAAGTCACACACATTATAATTTGTAACTGCTTGGCACCACAGTCTTAACTTTCACTAGTCCTCTTGCCACCAAAGTTCCGCTATCATAAAGTGGGCCCCGCCATTAACGGCTCAACTACCCCCAGGCCGCTCTCGACTTTGCCCGATTCCGTATTGGAAGCTCCCGCCCTCACCTATCTCGGGTCCGAACTGATGACCCATAACTCTACACACTACCCCTCGTCTGCATGCAATATCGCAGCAGATACAACTACTTGATGTGCAGCCGGCACTCACTATATCTTCTACAACCACAACCTTGAGTGTTGAAGTTATCTCATGCGTGGAATGACTCGTACTTTTTCACCCTCCAACGTGGAGCTGTTGTTGACCAATATCGATTATCGCCCCAGATTGTTTCAGGAAATCCATGCCCAACATCCCTTTCTCACGTCTTCTCGACATCAACTAACACTCAGCTCATGGCAGCCATTTCCCACGCCTATCTCCATGATTGCTATTCCCCACGTCTTTCACTTGTCGCCCATCGGCCTGGATAGCCATTTGTATTAACAACCGAAGCCTAGGTCGTTTCTCATCCGGATCATCTGTTAACAACCCCATCTGGCACAATCGAATTCGAAGTCCTCAGTGTCTAGCAGAAATGAGCAGACAACCCATGTAACACACCGGTACATACATTCCGCCGTTGCAGAACTCATCACATCCTTTGACCTCGTCATCACCTCACCATCACGAAGATGCAACCAGTCCTCGCGCTCTCCGTTTGAAGCCATTCTCGCTCTGCGTCCACTCCTGTCGCGGCTCCACCACTCCTGCCGTTTTCTCCCGTACCCTTCTTCAGTCGACAACTGTACAATCGCCACCCTTCGTAATCTCCATACACATAAAATATTTTTCTGCGTCAAGTGACCTCATTTGGGCATATTTTTCGTGAGTCAGCTGCAAACTGACTCATTTCTAGAAACAACTGAGTCGAATTACTCACTTCAGTTGGTAAACAGAGTCAAATTTGTAGTGACTCACTGAAACATCGTTATTGACTCAGTGGTCACTTCACATGCGGCCATATCGACTTTTGACTCACTTCGTTCGTATGTGAAATGAGTCAAACGAAAGCGAGGAATGTGATCCAGGTGCAAAGCACTGACTGACATCCCAATTTCCGTCAACCCTCTGTTCTATACATATAATTAAGAATACACCATCACTGACACAACGAATTTATTATCATTAATTGAGTGGACTCATGATAAGCATTAAGATTTTTTGGTTAATGTGGATTGCTTCTTGGCCTTAGGTGAACTTATGTGCATTTTTTTGTTAACTGACGCTAACCCCTTGCACATCCTGGGTGAAATTTGTGGGAACCTTTCCGGCCGGCCGGCGCTGAGCACACTATATATCTCCTGGTGTTCTGCATCGGTATGCCATAAGACCTTTCTGGTCATTTTTTCATTTATTTTTATCAAATATCAATTCCAGTTTAAAACATTTTAATAGTCTGTTGTTCATGTGCCATTCCGGCATCGGCATCTCACTTGTTTCTAGTGCATTAACATACTCATGAGGCATATAATGTGCATCATTGACTCATCAGTCCGAAAAGGAGCATACTCAATGAGTCAGATGACCCGCATGTTTCAAATTCAAATATTGAAGTTTTGACTCATTTTACACAAGCAAGTGCGTCTGCTACAGAGACAACTGATGACTCATTGAGGTAATGAAATTGAGTTTTCTGACTCAACTGGATTTAATCAGAGTCATTTGACTCATCACAACATCTGATTCACATGACTCATCACTAAAGTGACCTCACTAGCATACAACGTGCATCACTAACAAGAGACAAATAAAAGACTCACATCTGAGTCACCTGACTCTTAAGACAATATTTTGTGTGTAACTTCACTAACATTGCACCTTTACCTTCCTTCTGTACCCTGTTGCGTCCCTACCCCCCGACCCCAATGGTTCTTGGTTTTTCAAACTACGCGGGCCTCTTCTTGCCGCGGCCCTCCAATGGGACCCTTGGGTTGGCCATATCTCGTTTCCCGACATAGTGCAATGATAGGAACGGATTGCCCCTCCTGTCGACATCTGCGACACATCACATCACTGTAACGGCAATTCTTTGTAGTGTGACCCAACTCCTCGCAGCGGAAGCACCGCACCTCTCTCGGCCCGGTACCGTCTCGCCTACCATATTGTGCGAAGGTCAAGGATTCTGACAATTAAAACATAATGGGGGTCCCCGGTGGGGGCGGTGAGCGTTCTACGGGGATATTTCCAAGGCCCCTGTTGCCGTTCCACTGCTCTGTCTTTGATACCCGTTAAGCGATGCCGCCCTTGGCTGCTTGGTCTCGTTGGCCGACCTCGCCCCCTCTTACGGATTCTTGTCAGCTCCCAACACCATGCTTCCATCCTAGCGCCCCGTGCATCCATCTTTGACTCTAACTGGCGAATCGCTGTCGGGGTTGACTGAGACTCAACCAATATCGTGTGCACTGCACAGCTTACTCCTACTCATCGACTTCTCACTACGGTGGAACGATTCTATAGCCTGGGCCTGCTGATTGCCCTCATCTAAGTGGTGCCCAGGCCTCGCTGAAACAGATCTTTCGGATGGACCGATCTGCCTATGCATTTTAAAGTACCCTCTGCCAACAAATCTCGACCTTGCTTCTCAGTCTGCGGAAACGCTAGCGCCGTTAGTCTCTTATGATCCTAATCCTAGACAGTGAAGACTCTCTCCCGGTTCTGAGCCCGCCGCTGCAAAATTCTGAAAGTAATGTTCGGAGCACTCCCTCGGTCCGAAATCCTCTCCATCAGGTCAGATCAGTTTTCGCAAAGGTCATCTCCTTCGGGCTAACGTCATTAATGCTCAAGTCAGACAATGCATCCCCCTGGTAACAAGTAAACAGCTGATATGTCGCGTCCTTTATCAGTCCATTTATTGTATCCCTACACAAGCCTCGAAATGCAGTCGAAAAATCATTCCAGCGTTTTCCCGTTGTATTAAAAACCTTCTTTTCATATTTCGGCCTCTCCCCATACCTCGCTGCAACACTCCGCTGCACTCGTGACCCCTCTTCTCCCTCTTCAAAGGAGGAGGGATTCAACAAGTGTCGGGTCCAACCAATACCTTCCGGTTCTTCAGCTCGAGTCTACCGGTCATATCTCCCATCTCCCGGCCTGCTTCTCTCTCAAATGCGGTGGCACATACGTGGCGAAGCACTGTTCGGCCTCACGTAGTGACGAGAGTTACTCCCCTATCTTATTGCTCTATTCCATTCGCATTCCGTTTCACGAGGACACCATTCGCCACCCACGCATGTTCATAGGCAAAGGTGACGGGGTTTCTCATTCTTCTGGTCAGTCAGACAACGCTTCCTATGCCACTGCTGGTCCACGTCCGCAACGCTCGCGGCGAACCGGACCTGAATATCCCTAAACTCTTCCTCCTGCTGCGCGGCTTATACTCCTCCCACTCTTCAACTCCGTCTCACGAGCCGCGCCATTGTTCCTCGCCAATATGCCGTCTCTTTCCTTGAACTCTAGCACGCTGCCGAATCTCTTCACCTCCCTCTTTGAACTTTCTCCCGTGCCGTAATACTCCCATACTTCACCCTCGCCCAGTCCTCGGGCATATATGACTTCCCCGCACCCTGATATTAGGGAGGCCCGTCTCCCCACACCCTGGTAGTATCCTTTCCCCTCGGCAGCTTATCCGTCTTTCTATCCCATTCATTGGTTCGTCACTCCTAACTGTCGCACCATTTCCTCTCCATCGTCATACAACACATATCCCTAGGCCACTGCGGATCCACGGCCGCCATGCTCGTCGGTCGCACCGATCTCCCTAACTCTCGCCTTATTTCTGCGCGCGAGTAAGGTCCTCCACTCCTCGCGTACCGGTCACACTGGCCCGCCCGTCTCCCCCTCGCCATCTGAGGTTATCCTTTCTCTAACTCCAGTCGCTGCCGTATCTCTCCAGATCCCCTATTCGAAATTCCCCATGAGTCATACTCTAACGTTTACCATCACCCCGTCCACGGGCATTTGGGACTCCCCCATCTCATATTAAGGGGTAACCTGTCACAACTCTCTCCTACACCTTGTCGGTATCCTCCCGCTCACGTATCTGTCTTTACTCTCTCCAACCAATTTAGCCTCATCACTCCTGAACGGTCGCTATCTCTCCTCTGCGTTACTTCTCCAATTGCCCGAAGACGCTCCGCACTTTGTATGTAACCAAATCTGGCGCTCACGCGAAACCTCCCCGAATTCCGCTCTTACTCTTTCTCCTGTTGCTGACGGCCCCATTTATTAACCGTCATCCTCTCTCCACCACCTCCCCTCCTTCCTCCACCCTCCTACACTCCGAATCATAATGCTGTCTTCAATCACATCCTTTCGCTCTTCTTCTCCCCTTCATTTGAGTTTCTGCCCATGCGCGAACGCCGCTTCACCTTAATTCCTCCTTCTCCCGAGACGGTCTAACTCATTCAATCTACGTCGTCTTCTCGCCTCTCCTGTCTCTCATACTCGTCATCATCAGTCGTCTGTCCGTTGCTCCATAATGAATCTCTCCCGCCTAGAAAAGATCCAGGCCGATCATCCCTCTTACTAACTGCCCCGGTGACCGTATCTCACCCGATACAAGCGACTCATTCGAGTACCATCCGTTGGCCCTGCGGGCCTCATAATCATAAAGGTCTCCCCACCTCACTCTTCACCTTATCCAATATCCCTTTACCACCGACCTGGCACCCGAATCATCGCTGCCCGACCTCACTTCCTCACCACCGCTTACAAAACCATCCATATCGTCACGACAGGTGTCACCTCCATGTCACTGATCTCACTTCTCCCAGCCCTCCGGCTGCATCGCGTGTACGTCCTCTTAAGTCACCGTTGATTCCCCCGTAGCAGTACCGCCGCACCACTCCTTAGTTCTCGCCTCCGATCGCACATCAACAAACTCCCCAGTCACTTATGTAAACACAAAGCGTCAGGCCAGCCGTTGAATCTCGTAGCAGTACCGCAGCCACCACTAAACTTCGTCGCACATTACAACTCCTCAGGGCCAACTTATGTCCACCCAAAACGGAGCCGTTGAATCTCCTTAGCAGTACCGCAGCACCGCTACTTCGTCGCACACACACTCCAACGTCGCCTCTGTCGCACATCCAACTCCTTCGTCGCTGTCGTCACCCAACGTAGCCGTTGAATCCCCGTAGCAGTACCGCCGCACCACTCCTCCGTCGCCTCCGTCGCACACAAACTCCTTCGTCGCTTTCGTCCTCCTTCTTCACCACGCCTGCACGCGTCATTAGGGACCCAAATTCTGACACTTATTGTAGCGGGACGGCGGCCCTCTATGAGCGCCCCGGAGGAAGAGCGGGTAAGTTGCAAGGGGCAGAACCTTGCGCTCCTTCTGAATGACGCACGTGAATCGGTAAAATCAGTTTGCTCAAATTTATTACAGTTCCAAAAAGGTAACACATCTGCAAACGACAGCAATTCAGACTCCACACGCACCGGTGGTGGTGATACAGGAAACTGACAATTTCCGTGCCAGTTGCCGACTACGCGGCGGGTGATAGATAAAAGCTGGGTGCCGACGCGCTGATTGGGCAAGTACATGACATGACTTGCATATTTAGTACTGACGTAATGGAAATAATTTGTAAGCAGCGCAAGCTAGGGGAGACAATTTGGAGACATTATTTGTGACAAATAAAACACTAGGAAAATAAAGGCTAAACTTCACAATTCCCGTCTTTCAACAGAAACAGCATTTCTAAATAATATAATAAAAGATTGAAAAACAGTGTGTCTAGACTAAATTGCCGAAATCTCAAAAGTGAATTTTACCGAATATCATCCTTCAGTAAGGATTCTCAAAAAGTTATCTTAAGAGAGGGGATAAAAAGATGATTAAAAACATACTTATTGAAAACGCATGAACTAGATATGACACTAGCCTCTGGGAACTGTTTAAGGGGGTCATGTCAAGAAAGGAAAAAAAAAATAATTAATTTGCTAACTGTGACAACAAAGAATCCCCCTTAAATCAGTTCTCATGGGGCAAGTGGCATTATTCTAGTGTCATGAGCCCGTCAAATAAAGTATGTTTTAATTGCTTTTGATCCCATCTCCTAGATCAATTGTTTTGAGAATGCCTGTTAAAAGGCTGACATTTGTCCTATCCTTTCGCTCTTCTTTCTCCCCTTCATTCTTTCTGCCCATGCGCGAACGTCGCTTCCACCTTAATTCCTCCTTCTCCCGCTGACGGTCTAACTCATTCAATCTCCGTCGTCTTCTCCGCCTCTCCTGTCTCTCATACTCGTCCTCATCAGTCGTCTGTCCGTTGCTTTCCATAATGAATCTCTCCCGCCTAGAACGCCTCCTAGGCCGATCATCCCTCTTACTAACTGCCCCCGGTGACCGTATCTCCACCCCGATACCATCTGACTCATTCGAGTACTCATCCGTTGGCACCTGGTCCTCATCCATCATAAAATGTCTCTCCACCTCACTCTTCACCTTGTCCAATATCCCCTTTACCACCGACCTGGCACCAGAATCATCGCTGCCCGACCTCACGTCCTCACCACCGCTCACAACACCATCCATATCGTCACGACTAGGTCTCCCCTCCATGTCACTGATCTCACTTCTCCCAGATCCTCCGGCTGCCATCGCTTACGTCCTCTTAAGTCACCGTTGATTCCCCCGTAGCAGTACCGCAGCACTACTACTTCGTCGCCTCCGTCGCACACACAACTCCCCAGTCACTTATGTCAACACAACGTAGCCAGCCGTTGAATCTCCGTAGCAGTACCGCAGCACCACTACTTCGTCGCACATACAACTCCTCAGGCACTTATGTCCACCCAACGTAGCCGTTGAATCCCCGTAGCAGTACCGCAGCACCACTACTTCGTCGCACACACCACTCGAACGTCGCCTCTGTCGCACATACAACTCCTTCGTCGCTTTCGTCCACCCAACGTAGCCGTTGGATCCCCGTAGCAGTACCGCAGCACCACTACTTCGTCGCACATACAACTCTAACGTCGCCTCCGTCGCACACACAACCCCTTCGTCGCTTTCGTCCTCCTTCTTCACCACAGCCTGCACGTCGTCAATTAGGATCCCACTTCTGACACTTATTTGTAGCGGGACGGCGGCCCTCTATGAGCGCCCCGGAGGACTCGCGGGTAAGTTGCAAGGGGCAGAACCTTGCGCTCCTTCTGAATGACGCACGTGACTCGGTAAATCAGTTTCTCAAGTATTTTATTACCGTTCCAAAAAGGTAACAAATCTTCAAAACGACAGCAATTCAGAATCCACACGCACCTGTGGTAGTGTCATACAGGAAACTGACAATTTTCCTTGCCAGTGCCGACTACCGCGTGGGTGATAGATCACGCTGGGTGCCGACGCGCTGATTGGGCAAGTACATGACATGACTTGCATAATTAGTACTGACGTAATGGAAATTAATTTGTAAGCAGAGAGCTATGGATAACCATTTGAGACATTATTTGTGACAAAATAAAACACTAAGAAAATACAGGCTAACTTCCAATCCCGTTTCAACATAAAATAGCATTTCTAAAATATACTAAAACTTGAAAAACAGTGTTTCTAGACTAAATTGCCGATATCTTTAAAGTGAATTTTAACGATATATCATCCTCTTAGTAAGGATTTCTCAAAAACGATTTATCTTAAAGAGATGGGATAAAAAGCTGATTAAAACATACTTATTGAACTACGCATTGAACTAGAATAATGCCACTAGCCCTATGGGAACTTGGTTTAAGGGGGTTCATTGTTCAAGAAAGGAAAAAAATAATTATTTTTGCTAACTGTGCACCAAAGATCCCCCTTAAATCAAGTTCTCCTGGGGCAAGTGGCATTATTCTAGTTCAATGCATAGTCCAATAAGTATGTTTTAATTTGCTTTTTATCCCATCTCTCTAAGATCAATTGTTTTTGAGAAATCCTTGTTTAAAGGATGACATGTCCTTAAAATTCACTTTCGAGATATTGGCAATTTAGTCTAGAAACACTGTTTTTAAGTTTTAGTATATTTTAGAAATGCTATTTTACTTTAATTATCAATTAGACAATAAGTGCTTCAATTTTCACAAATAATTGTGGAAACTAGAGATCAAAAGCTTATTTACTTTTTGAGATATGATTTTTTTAAGTGGCAAAATTAAATATCGCAGCTTGAGAAACAATAAAATACATAAGAAATATGATTAGTGATTTCAGTTTGCGAAGTTACATTTTCGATCATAACTTTTGAACGGAAGCTCCGATTGTCGTCAAACAAAAAGCAATAGAAAGGTAATTTCTTCCTCAGTTTCACTTTGTAGATTTTATTTTTAGCCCTCTGAAGGGGTAATTCCACCTTAACTCCAAAATTCTGTGAATATTTATCTGTGGGCTATAGTGTCTGGAATATCCATATATTAAAATATTTCGTATTTTCCAATAAAAATACGAAATTTGTTTTCGGGCAGCAAATTTCCCAGACACTTTTTCGTTCCGTAAAATTCACAGATATTTGACGTGAGTTTGGATATAGACCAAGAAAAAATAAAGAAAGTTCGTCTCAGCTTCCCGTTCGCATAGGTGCAAAAGTTCACATTTTTAAAATGTGAATTTTTACACCTAATGGTTTTCGAAGAAAAACATGTAAATTCAACCGAAAAATACGGAAGCGTCTAAGTACCAACCGACTTGTCAAGATGGCGAGATAATTTATCTTGCCATGTCGACATACCATCAACATTATGTTGACATGACCAGATAAATTATCACGTCAAGACGACTTAATGGAAAGTGAATGTTGACATTGCGACATTAATTATCACGCCACGTCGACTTAGTAAAAAGTAGATGTTGACATGGCTAGATAAATTATCACAAGTCGACTTAATATAAAAAGTGGATGTTGACATGACGAGATAAGTTATCACGAGAAGTCAACTTAGTGAAACTGAATGTTGACATAGCTACAAAAATTATCACGCCAAATCGACTTATTAAAAAGTAGATGTTGACATGGCGGGACACATTAACTCGCCAAGTCAACTTAATAGAAAGTGGATGTTGACATGACGAGATGAATTAGCACGCCAAGTCGACTTAGTGAAAAGTGAATGTTGAAATGGCGACATTAATTATCACGCCACGTCGACTTAGTAAAAAGTAGATGTTGACATGGCTAGATAAATTATCATGTCAATTCGACTTAGTGACAAGTGCATGTTGACATGGCGGGATACATTTAACTCGCGCTTGTTGACTTTGTGAAAAGTGGATATCTTTCAAATTACTATTTCCAATATGAGTCGTCTATCAAATTACTATTTCCAATATGAATCGCCTTTGAAATCCATATTTACATTTAGCTAATGGAAACAACATTTATGATATAAGCCATCTTTTAAATCTCTTTTTCTGACATAAGATATTTTTGAAATCGTCAAAACATCTTAGATAAACATCTTAAAATTATGTGATTTAACATTATTTTCCCATGTTTCTAAGATATATTTATGCTGGTAACATCGTAAAAAAATGGTCACAATACGTTTCCGTAATGGTAACTACACACGCTTCTGCAGAAAGACGACTCATATTGGAAATAGTAATTTCAAAGATGGCTTATCGCAGAAATAATGATTTCACAGATTGCCTGTCGGAGAAATAATAATTTCAAAGATTATTAAAGAGACACTGGCACATTTGAAAAATAGTGCGCCCTCAAGATTTTTCAAAATTGATATTTTTGCATGGTTGTAAAGCTTTTATATACATTAGCCCTCACCTGAAATAATTAAGACCAAATCAGCGTCCCTATGGGTAAACAGAACGACTTTATTATTAATGTCGCCGGCGACATTAATTCAGCAGACGACGGAAATGGCGTTTAACACTAGAAAACGCACATCGTATGCATGTTTCCCACGGCATGCACCCTGTTTGACCGGTCTGTGACCTTTGTGGTTTAATATCAATGACTACGAGTCTATGATATTCAGGTAATATACACATTTGTTGATTAAAGTTACGGAAAACTTAAAAGTTAGCCTACAAATTTTTTTTTTTTTTTTTTTTTCCCCCCCCCCCCCATGGAAACCACTTTCCCAAAAGAATTTTTGCATGAAATTTATACCACACACATGCAGGGCCATAAGACAATAACAAATAAGCAATAAAATTAGAATTCCTAACCTAATGAAACCTAAAAATTAAGGGGCAAAACATTATTTTCTAATTCGGTAAAAAGGGAACACAAATTAACACGGCCTCGTTTCCACAATGTGGAATTAAAAAGTTGTTAATATGTGTTCTAGAAGGTCCATTCTACTTATATTGAACACAAATTATGTCATTTTTGAGGTATGTCATATTTTGGTGGGTGGCATTGTTTGCCGTGTGTGTAACTTTCCCATGGTTTGTACAGTGGCGGGAGCCGCGGAAACGAAAAAACAAAGTGATCGCTATCAGCGTATAAAGGACACACGGCAGTGTGTCACAAGTTTTAAAATAATTTCAATCAAAGTAAGCCCCCCCAAAAAAAAACAAGGAAAAACAGCAAAAAAACGCATTAGAACGCCCATGATACAAGCGACAAACACCGTGAGTATATTAACAGAAACAAAATTCCCTTTTGACGCGTGTTGATGAGGTAAACTACTAGGTGGGAGTATCGGTAACGACCGCTAAACTACACGTAAAAAAAAAGTACAGCATGTATTTCAACCCCAAAAGTAGATGTGACAATTCTGAGCAAAATAGGATTAAGAAACGGAAACGACGGGTTAGAAATGTTTTCAAACGGTAATTTGGAATGATATTAGTGGCCAAAGAGGAAAATTAACAACGGTCTCACAGACCCACAGCCTTTATAGCTGAAAATGGATATTGGCAAAATGTAATAGATTCTATGTTCCTCATGATGTGCCTTTTACTCTACACCATTGAAAATAATGCATGCATACAAAGAAATGATTGGTGTAACGGGATTATTTGTTCAACTTCAATACTGAATTATCACTTACTAGCATATACGACAAATCGCGTATAATCTTCCTCCGTGGCGCAGCGGTGTAAGAGTGAGCATTATTGATTTACTTTTGGATAGTCTTTTTTTGTCAGTTCGAGTCTGCGGTGGGGCCACCACTTTCGGCAATAATTAAATTATGCTAGTCTTCAGTTCTGGTGTCATTCTCTTTAGTTTTGGTTATGTAGGCTGACGGCACCCTGACCTTTGAAGCGAAATGGAAGTACATCATCTTAAAGTTGTAACAAGGAAACTTTCCCAGGGTTCTTTACGCGCTTTTCCAGGATTTATACCAGTTTTAAAGGTTCTGTAGTGACGCTGAGTGGCATCTTTATAAACTTATAAGCTCGTATCGTAGAAATTTACAGGCGGTTGTTCCTAAATTGTAATGGCAATGAATTGGACACGTGTCCTCTTGGTAAAATAACGTCTTCTGGGATGCTAAGGCAGTACCCATTCTTTCTTGTAAAATGTCAAATACCAGTGTATTATCACAAAAATACAATACTCTTTCACATTTTATGCCCTTTTTAATCTATTGGTATAATAATTTATATAAAATCCTTAATTTTGATCAGCCCAGGACTCCAAGCGCTTCATATTATCAAGGTTAATCGCAGAAAAAGACAACCAAAAATTACCTGAATATATACCGAAAAAAAAAGTCGACATCGAATATTTAATTAGAACATTGGTTTCAATACTTCCTAAACACTTTGTGTTACTAATAGTAACACATCCCGTTCAAGGTCGTACGCGATACAACAGACAACATATGTGAATACTCAAACACACACTCTCAACTAAAGTTATATCAACTGTTCGTATAAACGAATTTTCTTGGTCCAATTGACCACGCTACTTCACAGCGATTTACTTTCACAAAAATAAAGAAACTACCAAAAAAACCTGGGCAACGCAAAAGACACCAGTTTTGAAACAGAGTACGAGCCATATAAAGTTGATAAATGTAAAGTAGCACCAAGTATACTCAAGTGCGTCTGCCCCATTGGCTTGGTCCCATTTCTTCTACAATGCAAAAGAAAATGCCCCTTTCCCACTATCAACCTCCATACAGCTCAAATATAAATTTATAGATTTCATGCTAGAGGCGTTGATGTAATAATACCGAGTTCAAAACAGTTCCTCTTCTTGTGAGGCAACCAGAGCAGCGGAAACCTTCCTTTGGTCTTTAGTACTCTTCTTCCTACCAGGGTATCTCAGGGAAAGACTGGTACAAAATAAGTACCCAGAAACATACGTGACTTGAACTCTATCACACAACTCATAACCAACATACCGTCAAGAACAGTAGACTGAACACATTTTCAATGGGAAAAGAATTGCGCCGCGTGGATGATGTTACAACGAGATTGGGCTTTATTCCGTATCTGCGCTCGACCGGTCTCTGAATCATTGACATATATAACACCAATCTCCAACAATAAGATATCAAGCAAGAAAACAAATGAAACTAAGCAATATCAACTTGAAAAGCATTCAAGTCAGAACAAGATGGCCTTTACACAAGAAATAGGAATAATACTTCCAAACCCAACTGCCAATATAACCTTAAACAAGAACAAGTGCAAGTTTGCCAATGGGGCAGACGCACTTGAGTATACTTGGTGCTACTTTACATTTATCAACTTAATATGGCTCGTACTCTTTTTAAAACCTGGTGTCTTTTGCGTTGCCAACGGTTTTTAGTAGATAAAGGGTTAACTGAATTTTATATTAATATTTTTTGTTTAATTAAGTGCATATGTAAATGTTTAAACCGGAAAAAAATTCATAATTAATTGCTTTAATTAATTAATATTTTTACTGACACTCCCGTTGGTGGACAAGGGAGGGGGGTCCTAGGGACCCGCACTAATTTATCTAATTAACAGGGTGATGGATTTTAATTTTTTTCATGAAAAGTAGCGTATCCAAAAGTTAGACAAATACAAAAAATAGGAGTCGGAAAAAGTATATCGTTATTCTTAAAACCTTATAAAATGTGGTTTGCGGGTCCCTAGGAACCCCCCTTGTCCACTTAAGTGTTAACCAAGCTCTTATTAATGCCACTATCTGTTTTTGAGTATATTATTTTTATGTGTAAAATGTATCTTTATTCTTCCAATGGCCAAGACTATCATTTGAGATTAAATTGAAGAAATTTCATATTTTGTGAAAATGTGCCAGTGCCGCTTTAAAATAGTAATTTTAAAGATGGCTTATCGCAGAAATAATGATTTCACAGATTGCCTGTCTGAGAAATAATAATTTCAAAGATGGCATTACTCTTAAGTAATGATTTAAAAGATAATTTGTCTTGGAATTACTGATTTCAAAGATCCTTTAAAGGAAAAGTAAGAGAAAGAATACAACATAAAGAGTAAAGAAAATTATTCCATAGAGAAAGGAAGAAGGGCAGGATGACAGAAAAGATGACAGAAAAGGAGGAAAGAAAAGGGAACAGAAAAGGACGAAAGAAACGAAGGACATGTATAAATGAGCTAGGAGGGGCTCGTGTCAATTGAAAGTGGTTTACGCTGAAAGTTCTTTGGTTTGAAATATAGATAATCCCAGAGGGTGTATTTAGTCAATCCCACAATGCAACAGTTTTGGGAAATTACACCTAAATAAGGTCATGTTATCCCACACAAATTCTATTCTACACGCATTTTAAAAGCCCACAGCATCAGTACTTACTGAATTTTTAGCATTATCATTAGGTAAAAAAAACTGGCATTTGTCTTTAACAGCACAGCATAGCACATTGCAATGCATTGTTGGTTGATTCCAAACACCCCTGCAATCAATCCGAAAGGTCGATATTCAGAAAGGTAAATGTCTCAAAATTCGGAGAAATGACCTTTCGGAATAATGACCTTTCGGAGTACAAATCATTGGAAATTAAAATTAAGGTTTTTACACAAAAGGGCCGATATTTTCAAAAATTATGAGAATCGATTTTCGGAGTAATGGCCTTTCGGAATAAAACCCTTCCGGATGTGTTTTTAAGATCCCCGAAAGGTTTTTAATCCGAAAAGGTCGATATTTCGAAAATTCTGAGAAACGACCATTTGGAAGCAATGACCTTTCGGAGTAAAAATCCTTGTATTAACATTAAGGTTTTACTCACTAAGACCGGTATTCACAATTCTTGAGATCGATTTTCGGAGTATGCTCTTTCGGAATAAACCCTTTCGGTTGATGTTTTTCAATCCGAAAGGTTTTTATTCCGAAGGTCGATATTAAGAAAATTTGGAGGAACGACCATTTGGAAATAATTACCCGTTCCTAGTAAAACCTTTCGCAGCACTAACTTCGGATTAATGACCTTATTTCATTTTCCAAAAAAGACCCTTAGGAAAAAAAATCTTTCGGGGCAATGGCCCTTCGGAGAATGATCGATCGTATATAAAACCTTTCGGAGTAATGATCTGTATTTTCGGAGAAAGACCTTTCGGATTAACGAACTTCGGACTAATTCCATTCAGAACAAACATCATCCGAATTATGAGCTTTCCATATATAAAAATGTGTTTGGAGTAATGACCGTTCGGAAAAAAAAAACTCTTCGGAGCAACGACACGTCGGAATATCGAACTGTCCCCATACTTCTATGGAAGCACAAGTTTATCACTTTTCCTTATCCCTAGATAAGGAAGCCTTATCTCCACATAAACAATCCGTTAACCGGAGATAACGCTTCGTTAACTGGAGATAAGGTTTCCTTATCCTGGGTTAACGCGCCTTATCTAGGTTAACAAAGCTGAAAAACCCCAACTAACGCACCTTATCTTAAGTTACAAGCTTAATATTCTGGAGGCAGAGCTCACCCCAATAACGATCGTTATCTGGGTTTAACAAAACTTATCTCGGGATAAGGTCTCTTATCGCGAGATAAGGCACCCTTATCTGCAGAAAAACGCTGAACCCCAAGTAACGACCCTTATCTGGAGTTAACACTCCTTATCTAGGGTTAGAAAAGCGGAACCCTAATAACGGCCTTATCTTGGGTTCACAATGCTGAACACCCAATAACGCCTATCTAGAGGTTAAAGGAAGAAAGCTGAGCCCCAAATAACGATCCTTATATAGAATTAACAAAGCTTATCTAGAGATAACCAAGCTGAACCAAAATAATGGTCCTTATCTAGGGTTACGAAGCTGAACCCCAAAATAACGGTCCTTATATAGGGTTAACAAAGCTTATCTAGAGATAACAAAGCTGAACCTTTCAAAATTAGACGGCCCCTATCTTGAGTTAACACTCTCTTTCTGGAGTTAGCAATACTGAACCCCAAATAACGTACCCTATCTGGAGATAACAAAGCTAAACCCCATATAACGATCCGTTATTGGGGTTCAACTTTGTTATTCTTGAGTTAACTGAGAGTATTTGGAGATTAAGGGGACCTTATCCCTAGATAAGGTGTCTTATCTAGAGATAAGCATTGTTACACCCCCAGATAACGGTCGTAATTTGGGTTCAGCTTTGTTATCTGAGTTAACTGAGCGTTATTGGAGATAAGGGGGGAGGCCTATCCCTAGCAAGGTGTCTATAAGGATAAGCTTTGTTAACCCCAGATAAGGACCGTTATTTGGGGTTCAGCTTTGTTAACCCCAGTAAACGCGTTATTTTGGGTTCACAAGCTTTGGTATCTCCAGTTAGCGAAGCTTTTCTCTACCAGTTAACGGAAGTTGTTATTTGGAATATGGCTTCCTTAACTAGGGATAAGAAGAAGTGTATCACTTGGCGTTTTCCATAACTTTCGAACCGATTACCAATTCATTTGAACGGATTGCTAATCCGTTTGAACGACGATTAGGAATCCATTTCATATTTGGTAATTCGTTTGAACGATGTAGTAATTCGTTTGAACAATTTAGTAATTCGCTTGAACGGATAATGGTAATAATAATAATATCTTTATTTAAACACGGTTAAAACATGATCAATACAATTGTTCTTAAACAATGTCCGTGTACAGAGTTATCAAATATTAGTTAAATTAAAAAGACATATACAATATACAGAGTATGATAGAATCAGTGAATATATTTCAGTCATAAATAAAACGAGTCATAGATAGACTCACCGATCTGGTATATTATATACATGACTCATTAACAATAGATAAACATATCTGCCTACATTAAAATAAAAACCCAATCGCAGGAAACATCAAATACACCAAAACCTACTGACATACTGACCTCAAGGGGACAGACACAACACACACACACACACACACACAGGCACACGACATGCACAGAATGTACACCCGCCGTACACGCACGCACACACCCACACCCGCCCATTCAACCACCCACTCTCTCGCTCTCTCTCACAAACACACAACAAAAAACGCGCGCACACAAACACCACCACACACCACGCCCTCTCAACACTACACCCACAAAACACGCACACCACATTACCACACCCTCTAACACTAACACACCACACACAACACTTCACACACACACCTCACACCATAAACACCTAAAATAATAGAGCGTGCATTACTAATATTTACAATAAACATTTGAAGATTTAAAAATATCAAAAAACTAAAAAATTAAAAAAAAAAAAAAAAAAAAAAATATATAAGAGAACAGACAAAAGTTTATATACAATTAGTCCCAAAAGTTTAAAAATCATTGCCAAAACATATGCAATTTCAGTTTTTGCTTAAAACTGGCAAGATCAACGGTATATTTAAGACTTCCATCAAGGGAATTCCCCATTTAGCACCTCTGTAAGTAAACTTCTCTTTTTTATATTCTGTATTTGGTTTATCCATGTATAAAATATTGTTGCTTTCATTATTGTATTCAGATCCTTTTCCTAAAATCTACTACATATGTATTGTGGAGCAAGATTATTAACAGCTTTGAACATGGTTATTGTGGCATTTGAACCAGCTTTACATGTAATGTATCCCAATTCAATTCATTTCTGGCTTGTGTACTTGAAGCATACCTGCTCACGCCATAATAAGCTTAGCTGCTCTGTTTTGTAAAACTTGCAACTTATTGTAAAGCAATTGATTTGCCGTACCCCAGCCACATTGCAATAGTTAAAAAGAGGAGCGAATAGCATTATATACAGTAAACATTGGATATTTTTTGGAATCCAAGTTCTAGCCTTACGTAAATAGTATACAACTGGACAACTTCTTACTTATATACTCACCCACATGTTATCCAAGATAGTGCTTTCGTCTATAATTTACACATAGGGTTACAGTCCTTAACTTTCGTAATACGTTGTCCCTTTAATTTGAATAGCCAACTCACTATCAACAATATGTGATAATTTTTGAGGTGTACCAACTATCATATATTCGATCGATTTTTAACAGTCAAGCTTAATTTATTACTTATCAACCAGTTACTGACATGTTCCAAATCATCATTTATTTTGCAACATGTCGTTTAATTCGTTAGAACTATAGTAAGCGCTGTTCCTCAGAGTAAATACGGAAATTGACATCGATACATAAGATGGAAGGTCATTTAATTAACAGACAAAGGTGGCCCAAGATTGATCCGTGGGAGACCACAAATAGCTGCGACTAGTAGATTAACGCATTGTATACATGTTATAAGATGTCATCTTATAAGTAATTGTTAAACCATTTAACAACTTAGAATCCATACCATTACTCTTGTAATTTTTGATAATGATACCATGGTTGACCGTATCAAAGGCCTTTTGCAAGTCAACATTACAATCCCGACATATCGGCCTTTATCAATGGCATTTAGCCCAATCTTCTGTAATGTTTAAAATTGAAAATGTGTCAGAAAACCTGCGTCTAACCCTGATTTGATTCCATACAACATGTTATTTGAGTCAAGATATGGATAAAGCTGATCAAAGACTGCACGCTCAAAATCTTAGACAAATGGGCAAGACCTTGAAATTGGCCTATAATACATGGATCCTTTTTGTCCCCGTTTTTAAATATTAGGACAATCCTACAAGTTTTCCAATTTTATTTGGAAAGGTGCCGGTTACAAGCAAAAAAATCAAGAGGTAAGTTAATGGAGCAACAATCACATTTATAGACAATTTTAACAAATTTGGAGCATACATCATCAACGCCAGTTGCCTTATTATCAGATAAGGAACAAACTGTTCCGATAATTCTCTTGGACGAGATTAAAACTAACAGTTTTACCGTGATTTCCATTATGGACATTTGAGAAGTGAAATTCGCATTACCTCAGGAATATACTGGCCAATTAGGTCCAATATCTGCAAAATAATCGTTGAGCCACAGCAACTCTTTTGCCCACATCGTTCTTATGTGACACCTTTTCCTTGTCTCGATCCTCTGGTTATCCCCCCTCACCCCGCACCCCCCCTCATTTTGTTGCTGCCACCTCTTCAGTTATAATACTTTTACATTAGGACGACTTTGAATTTTCCAGAACAAAAATACCTCATAACTCGTCCCAAATTTTATTAACTCATTAGATTGATTTCATCATTAAGATAATTCTTTGGCGTGTTACCCTATCGTTGACTTTATTTCTGAGTTGCGATACTCCATCCACAAATGAGAAGAATTTGAATATTAAATGTCGTTTGTCTTGAGATTATCGCGGCTTACGCATAATGCAAGCAATATTCATCGGTAAGCCATGGGGAAGTATTCTGACGTACGCGCTTTCTTCTCAATGTGCCTGACGATTCGCAACTCAAGAAATTTACTTCAATCGCTAACTGCATCGTCAATTTTTGTTATAATTTGTAAGTTCAGTCCATTTCACCTTACTGATATCAGCTTTAAATAACACTCATCAAAATGCTTAGAACTTATGCTGTACAGAGTCTGGGCCCATTTTAAGATCTTAGCATCTTTGCCAATTATTGCATACACAAAACAATGATCACTAAGTTCCCGTAGTAATAACATGATTAAAGATCTTATCGACAAGTTGTGTAGAGTTGATCATAAGAGATTGCTAACTTATCACTATAGTGGCTTTTAATCAATTGCTTCAGGTTAAAAAACTGTTACTAATTTCATTCATCTTCTTAGTAATAACATGACGGGTTATTTGTAAGCAGATAACAATTAAAAAAAAGAAAATTTAATCGCCAATAATGAACACATCTTTATTTTCACAATCAATCTTTTCCAAAAATTGAGTTGAATATGAATCAAAAATCATGATATAGATTCAGGACGGTACCACGCAAGAACAATATAAGGTTTTGATTTATGACGTAGAACTTCAATAGCAAACAAATTTTCTAATTTTGATGGCATTAGATAATCACGTAGTTTATGGAAAAATTCGAATTGTGATTAATGTAAATCGTACACACCGCCGTGTCAGTCTATCCTTTCTGTGAACATCATACCCTTGAATATCAATTGCATTATTCGGAATACTGGAGTCCAGACGGGTCTCATTAAGAGCCATTAATATCAATATGATTTTCATACATAAAAGCAACGCATGTCCATTGTCTTGGCAGAGTAACAATATTGAGATTTGCCAAACTTATTCCTTTATTTGGATGATATTATGACTTGTTTTTAAGATGTTATTCATCATATTGTAGCCGTTTGATACAAATATCAAAAGTTTGGTTCCGTTTGAACGATTAGTAATTCGTTTGAACAGATTACTAATCCGTTTGAACGATTTATTAAATCGTTTGAACGGATACTAATTTGTTCACACAATATATACTAATTCGTTTGAACGGATACTAATCCGTTTGAACGATGTAGTAATCCGTTCATATTTAGTTAATTAGTTGGAACCGATTTAGTAATTCTTTAAACGGATCACTAATCCGTTTGAACGAGTTAGTATTCGTTTGAACGATTTAGTAATTCGTTTGAACAATTTAGTAATTCGCTTGAACGGATTATGGTCCGTTTGAACGATTAGTAATTCGTTTGAAAGGATTACTAATCCGTTTGACCGATTATTAAGTCGTTTGAACGGAGAGTACTATCTGTTCAAAAACTATAGTGTTTTGTTTTTTTTTTTTTTTTTTTTTTTTTTTAACCAAATCGATTGAACGGATTACTAATCAGTTTGAACGTTTAGTGAATCCGTTTCCATATTTAGTAATTCGTTGAACGATTTAGTAATTCGTTGAACGGATGACTAATCCGTTTGAACGAATCGATAATCAGTTTGAACGGATACAATCGTTGAAAACGTTTAGTAATTCGTTGAACCATAATCCCGTTTGCAACGATTAAGTAATTAGTTTGAACGAATTATATCAGGTTGAACGGTTTAGTAATTCGGTTCCGTTGAACGATTTAGTAAATCGTTGGAAAGGTTAATAATTCGTTTACACATCCACTTTGTTTTTTTTTTCTGTTAAGTTGCCTTAGCGTGCTAATTCATCTCGTCATGTCAACATCATTTTTTTATTAGTTGACTTGCGAGTTAATGTGATCCAGCCATGTCAACATCTACTTTTAAATAAGTCGACGTTGCGTGATATTTATATAGCCATGTCAAACATTCAATTTTCACTAAGTGACTTGTCGTGATAATTAATCTCGTCATCCAATGATCTCTACCAAGTTACATCAAAAAACAAGGGCAAGGATTAATGTGGAATGTACACAAAAATGGTTCTTTGGATAACCCCTGTATGGACCTTGAACCTGTGGACTTGTGGCCGTAAACAAAGTTAATAAAAAAAGAACCATTGGCCAAGACTTAATGTTGGTATGTACACAGATGACCTTTAATGACCTCTATGTGATCTTTGAACCAATTCATTAAAACAAACAAAGGTTAAAGCCACTAACGCACATTTTTGAAGAGCGCACCATTTTATAATTTGATATTTTTGCACCGATTATGTTGTGTAATTATAGTCGATCCAACCGCACGGTCCCCCATACCATTTGTGTGGAGGTGTAAGCTCTGATGTATGAGGGCCCACATATAAAGATCACAACAAAGCATTGATTTTGAAAATGTTTAGAGGATTAAATGAGAGTAGCATAATTATGTGAGGATTTAAAAAAGGGCAGGTCAGCAATTTTTTTTCCTTGCGTTATGCAGGTGCATTTGAATGTCCAAATGCAACAAAATAGTTTCGGTAGACATGTACAG
>JAMKCH010007781.1:0-54108 GCA_023653785.1 Ophioderma brevispina | reverse complement strand
TGAAGGGTCTTAACTGCTCCGTAGGTATGAGTCATGTGACCATTCAATGTTCATAGAAGCAGATAGTTTTTGAAGATTGTTTGAAGATTTCACCATTAAGACCGGAAGTGCCCCCTTCCCCCTTAATGACCCCAGAATTGACTCTGACCCATAACTTTTGTGAAGGTCCTTAAGCTTGCTTCACATGCATGAGTCACGTTACCATGCAATGTTAACTGTGAGGAGGAGAACAGTTCAAGAAAATCACACTTTGACCCCTGTGTGTGACCCTAGATGACCCAAACAGGGGTCAAAGTCATAGAACATACAATGAAGACTCAGTGGTCTTTTGGTGCAAGTCTAGTTAGAATACCTCAAACCATTGTCTGAGCTAGACGCCATAATTGACGTGTTGCCAGAGAGAAGAATCAGAAGAAAGAAGAAGAAAGAACCCATCAAAAAACAGAACAAGACGCCTGAAGGCCGTCTTGTAAAGAACGCATCAGAAACAGAACAGACGGCCAGAGGCCGTCTTGTACGGGAAACTAGGCATCGATTGTGCTTTAGAAAGCACGAGTATATCAAGCGGTGACTACTTGCACTAAGAGAAAATCAGTAGCTTCCCACAAGCATTGCTTCCATGAATTTTGAAGGTAGTCATGTGAACGTTATAGAGATGTGAATGAAACACTTTTAAAATGCAGGGTTTGGATCAATACTGTCAATTTAGCCATGTTGTCATCACTAACGATGCACATCAGTAGCTGTACAAAACTCATTGGAAGCAATGCAGTGTGGGAAGCTACTGAAATCTTCTCTTACCTTGAACTTGTCCATGTGACCTTTGACCCAATCTCTGTACACATTATAAGGGTTGTGTCAGCAATTCTTCTGACCACGTCCGGGGATTATCGCAATTGATATCTGGGTGAGGTTTTAAATATTTTCAAAAGAATGGCCTTTAATCGGCCCAGGGGATTCTTGACACAAATCTGTGAAACACCCTATATGGCCCTTAGGTCAGTGGTTTTTCTGACCAAGTCTAGTGATTATAGTAAAATTGTATTTGCGGCAGAAGAAACCGCCCAAAAAGGAGGGTAAGATCGACTTGACCTGTAATGACCCACGGACCTTTGACCCCAATCTGTAAACACCCTATAGGGGCATTGGGTCAGCGGTTTCTTCTGACCAAGTCTAGTGATGATAGCAATTGATTTGTGGGCAGAAACAGCAAAAAGGAGGGTAGAGCGACTTGACCTGATGACCTGTGTTGACCTTTGGGACCCCAATCTGTCAAACACAAGATGTGGCACTGGGGTCAGGGGGTATTCTGAAGAAGTCTGGTCAAGATCACGTTAACTGTGTAACACTAGTAGCATTTTGAATATAGAGGGGTAGAGAGACTGCCCCTTTTTGACCCCTTAAATGACTTGGATTGAAAATCTGTGGACAAGCCATACGGACAGGCATCTGGCAATCACTGTGACCGAATGGCATCGATTGCACATGCGAACTCTGGGAGAATAGGGGAAAAGGGGGGTTAGCCGCGACAATGTCCGCTATTGACCTACGTGACCCCCTATGGTCAAACTGATTACACAACGACCCTAATGAAGCTTGGTCAAGGGGTCTTAGTTGTCAATTCTTGGTTCCATCCGACCAATTGCATCTGGACAACTAGTAGCATTTTGAGAAGGTACAAAGAAAGAGAAAGAAGAAATCGAGAGACGCAAGTTATATCATGCGGCGCAGCCGCATGATAAAAGAAATAAGAAGAAGAAAGAAAGAAGAAAGAAAGAAATCGGAGAAGGCAGTTCTTCATGCTGCTGCACCGCATGTATACTAAACAGCATAAGCATAATCTATGCCCCGTTTCAACGGGCATAGTATAAAATAAAATATGTGTGGACCTAAAAAAGCATATCAAAGTCTAGACGTTAAGTAGCGTAGAACATGTATTTGCAGGTGGGGTTTTGTACGGGGAAATATAAAGTAGGTATAATTCTACTGAAAATCTATACCACCATTTTGGCCATGTCCTAAGGCTTACAAACGGTATACGTTTTCCTATCTTCTGTTGGTTTATCGTTAATAGTGGATAAATAGGGCAATACAGTTTCAAGGCATCCTGGGGTACATTTCAGAATGCTTCCGATTCTTTCAAAATGATCTCAAATTCTTTATATAGTCCCAAAGGACCAGGATATATAATACTTGCCCACGCATTTCAACCATTTGGTTCATGTACTTAGATGTCAAAAGGACCAATGGTCTAAAATTCAAACTGCAGAGAAAATATATTGCAATTTCTGCTATAGGATATAATGAGCATACAACAATTTGAGACTAGTTCGTCAATCGAGCACTCTGACAGATTACCCCCAGGATGACCTTGAACCGTTATAGTCTCTAATCCTGAAAATAATGACCGCAGATATGGAAACCTAATCCTTTTTTATCCTCATGAGCATATAATAATAGAGTAATGATTTCAAAACAACCTCTTTTACTTTTGACCCCTGTAACAAATTTACCCCTTAATTTTTTACTGTTCCCCATTGTTGATTTTTCTAGAGTTTTTTGACAACTTATTCTGTTACAATTTTAGAATATTATAACACAAAAAAAGTGTTTATTTTACAATTTTTGGGCAAAAAAATCTTGTTACTACGGTATTGGTGGTACGATTGTGACCAAATTAGAAGCGATGTTCACTTCTGCAGCATAGGGTTTTTATGTACGCCAAATCCAAAAACCCACAGAACCAACAAATCCGAGCAAAACGGTTTTTGACGGCCATCTTAGGTTTCAAAATGGCCGCCTTTACAACATATGTTCTCAATCTCGGCCTGTGCGTAATAACATGATGGTCAAATTGGTGGAAATACCACTGTTGATAGTGAAAGGGTTCAAAGCATCATATCAATTGTTACCCAAATTCATGTTATCATGATCAGGTGGTGAGATCCGTGTGTATTTGAAACCCTCATTCGGAGACAGAATAAGACATTTTTTTTAAAAACTCAATTCTAGCAAGAGGTTACACGGAATGAAATTGCTATTGGCAACAGAATACCTCTTAGATTCGCAACACACTTACTACCTCAAATGCAAAATCAAGAAAAAAGTACCTGAACAACTAACCACTGTATAATTAAAATGATGTTTGATTTCCCTTTATATCGTTCTATCCTTGCACTACGATGTACCGTAATAAACCTGAGTTGGTCTCAGGCGCGTAACCAGACCTGAGCATCCGGAGGGGGCAAGGATAAGAAGTTTCCCATTTTTTCGGCTCGCTTCGCTCGCCGGGTAGACCCATATTTTTTTCTAGACAGGTTCGAATTTCTGAAGAGCGGGGGGGGGGGGGAGGGGGGGGGGGGGGGGGGGGGGGGGGGGGGGGGAGCGAAGCAAATTCAGACCCTGAGCACCCCACACAAAAACACTATTTTTCTCATTCACCCTTCCTTATCTCTTCTCCTTCCCCTTTTCGTATCTCTTTTCCCTTCTCTTTCCCCCTTCTTATCTTTTTCCCTTCTCCTTCCCCTTTTCTTCTCTCTTTCACCTTCTCCTTACCTTGTCTTCTCTTTCTCCATCTTGCTTCCCCTTCTTCGCCCCTTATTTCGTCTCCCATTTTTAGTTCTCCGTCCCCATTTTAGTGGTCCGCGGGGGCAGTCGGCCCCCTGCCCCCCCCCGATGGTACGCCATGGTGTGTCTTATAGAGCAAAGGAATATCAAGAATTTTAACATGAATAAAGCCTTTGTCTTCTACATGCAGATGGAGGATATTTAAACTCACAAATCGACATTCCCCTACGCTGATGAGATGTCATTCTTCTTATGAAGACGCATGAACTGTATCAACAGAAACATCGCAATGTTCATGCTCACCATAGTAACTTTATGAGTTCTATATACCCGCCATTCTCAGGCATTTTTTTTGGAAACAGAAGGAGCATACTAAATTTGGGTTTATTATACTTCAATTTTAAAACAAAAAGCAGATGTTTATCTCACTAGACTCTCTTCATCATGCCAATGGTTGAACCTAAGCACCCGGGCGTCTACGGTTGTCTTAAAGTATCAGGGGACGTAGTGAAAAGGTGTGCGCTTCCGGATTATAAAAATTGTGAATTTTTGCACACAGTACTTTAGGCATTGATAATCATAAAATGACGGAAGCACTTGCCAACCCCCCCCCCCTAGGGACCCCGATTGGGTTTCAAGGTTATACAGAGGTCAAAATTTAAAATGTCGATTGTGTCAAAAGTACACCATGATGTTGTCGTGGTTAGAGGGATTCCAAAAAAAGGTATAGTTTACCACCTAATCTTATGGCTTATAGTTTCGGGTCATGGGGGGTTAAAAACGTAAAAGAGGAAAAAAGTCAATTTTGGTGGTATGCGGTCAAAGTAAAAGTGCGGTGATTTAAGGAAACTATATGGTGCACAAACTGTTTCTCTAGATTAAAGGATTTGTTGAAATCAAGGGAAAGTTTGCCTTATCTGTTATGCTTAGTTTTCACGTTATCCAACAAAATAGGTCCACAGGTCAATTTAGAATCCAATAGCTGACAATAGATGTTTGACTTATTAGCCATTTTTGGTTTCCTAACCAAAACACTTAAGATAGTCAAAACTATTCTATATTTCATTATATGAGCTGACACTAACAACTTGAACCACGTTTTACTAAAATTGGATCAGCACATTTTTTTTGACCCCTGTACAAACCAAAATTAAAGTTTTACCCCATCATTCCAAACCTATATCCAGAGGTAGTATATAAATATACCTTTTTTGTACCAGACAAAGCATCATGGTGTGCTTTCAACACAATCGGAAACTTTTAAACTTTCTACCCCTGTGTAACCTTGAACTCAAAGCTGATGGCCATTGAAGGTGTGGCAATGCTTCCATAGTTTTTGATTATCCATGAATAAAAGTACTGTGTACCAAAATTCACAGTTTTATCTAGTACTTTGCAACACTCACAATCTGCGCACTACAGTCCCCCACTAGAAAACGCCTTGAGATGAAGGGAAAAAAACGTGCCCCAAGTGCTGAATTTTCCTAATGCCACATTATTTGAATGTTTAAATTTATTAAGCAAACACCATCCAGTACCATGTAATGTCAAAAGTCAAAAAAATTATACAGGCACTGAAGTTGCAATAAGTCCTGTTTCTATGACATAATAACCCCCAAACCAACCGAAATGCGTCCTACAATAGATTTTCCCCTAAAATTTGATTTAACTCTTAGAATTTCAAATGTGTTTCCCTGTGCATTGTTCTGCAAAGCGTAAGTTTTGTTTATGTCAGGGTATTTTGCTGCGTAAAGTGTAATGATTGTGTAAGTCTGAGCTAAATCTAATGTATAATAAATCCTTACGTATTTCATGTTTCTTCAAAAAATGGTGCAAAGCAAATCTAAGTGTACGGGTTGGGGGGGGTATGTTAAATCTTCCCTTTAGTAAATTCTTAGAATTTTCAAAGGCTACCATTAAGGACTAGAGTAAGCACACACAAACACAGAAATATCCCTTCCTGTTAATATTAGAGAGGCACCTTCCACCAGTGTCTTTAAACGGCTCCTGAAAACATACTTATTTCCTGATGTTAAATTTTGTTAACTTTGGATTTGTTAGTTTTCCTTATTATGCCGTGTGTCATGTTGTATATTAATTTCGTATTTTAAAGAGACATGAGGACATTTCCAGAAAGAAGCGCCCCAATTTTTTCGAACTCGAGTTTTTTGCATATTTGGAATGCTTACTAATGTACTAGATCACCCATGAATAAGCCGAATACGCTGACCGTTATGTCTATTTCAAACTCGGTCAATTCGAAATCCAAGGTGACCGCCAAACCATTGCTTGGATTTTTTTGTTCCGTGGATATTTGTATTCAACATACCTGAAATCCCTTCGTACCAATAATTTTGCTTGCTGCTAGAAGTGAACATCAATGTCACCTACCCGACCCACTATATCAACCTGGAGTTTCCGTAACCTGACCCATCTGACAAACTTTTTTCCGACACACTTATGAATTCGGAAACAACGGAATAAACCTGTGCTTTATTCCGTGAAGGGTCTCCGAATTCATAAGTGTGGGTCAGATGGGTCATGTACGTCTGTCGCCGGTGTCTGGGTTGCATTCCTAAACGAGAAGTATATAGTTCCTTGAGTAACTCTCTCTCTCTCCACCCTCGCTGTTATCAACCATTAGGCTGTCATTGCTAAGCATTCTTTTTTCTTTATATGAACATTGTGTAACTCTTATTTGTATTTGCATTTTTAAACTGCAAAATCTTCTTCCTGTGCAATATTTGTGTACTTTTTCATCGTGTTGATAATACTGAATATATCAAATGAAAGGAAAGGAAATTATGCGGTTTCAAGATTCGTATAGTTTCTTATAAAGCGGGGGTTGTCACCTTTGTACCTGAATTATAATCTCACACGTTGGTGATTTGAATAAGAGACAGTCCAAATGATGTTGAAATGGCAGTTAATGTTCCATCGCATGGCGCTGAAATTAGAACAGATGTAGATTCAATAACATAGACTTAACATTTTCTGCTCGAAATGCATATAGGAGGGAGCCTACGAGCTGTGCCATATTAATGTATTCCGTTTTTTTAAAGCAACGTATTACCTTATATAAGGTTCACCTCATTATTGGGTAAGGTTTAAAAAATGAGCACACTTATGCTTCCATGGGCGTATTACCTTTGGTTTAACACGAACGAAAGAAACGGACCTGTTGCACCGCAGAGCCAGCACCACAGAGCCACGAGAGTGGGCACTTGGAATTCAGCACCGCCGATGCCAGCACCAACAGAGCCCGAGAAGGGCAATTGAAATTCAGCACCACAGGGCCGCCGGTGTTTGTTTTATAAATTAGATTAATACAGTGCTCTATGTGGTGTGGTGGAGGATGGCGACCAGGGGTCTGTCACGAAACTCAGACGTACACACGTGCATCCTATGTCTGCCTGAGTGGACACTTGGTCCAAAGACTGGTAAACTGGTAGGAAAAAGGTCTGTTGTAGGAATACGCATGAGTAGGATACACGTAGGGTTACGCCCGAGTTCGGGGAAACGGACCCCTGGATGCTAACTATCTGTAGCATTGGAGTAGGGCTGATTGCCGTTATCACAGACTTGTTGGGACCATGGGGTGGGACAACGCAATTATCTATTATTGTTTTATAGGTCGTTTTGTATGTTTATGTAGGCGCAGCTATACCGTATTGGTGAATTTGATACTGTAACATTTTTTGTTTTATAACACTGGGCCTGGTGGTGTTGGTTTTTATTATGAGACTGGGTTATTGTGGTACTGTTTTATAATACTGGCTCTGTGGTGCTGCTTTTAACACAGGCTCTGTGGTGTGGTTTTATAACACTGGGTCCGTGGTGCGGTTTTATAAAACACTGGCGCTGTGGTAGTGTTTATGAGACTGCGCCGTGCTGCTGTTTTATGAGACTGGCTCTGTGGTGTTGGTTTATAAGACCGGCTCGTGGTGCTGGTTTTCTAAGACTGGCTCTGTGGTGCTGGTTTTATAAGACCGGCTCGGTGGTGCTGGTTTTATAGACGGCTTGTGGTGCTGGTTTTATGATATTGGGCTTTGTGGGGATGTTTATAAGGACCGGATCGGTGGTGCTGGTTTTATAAGAGTGGCTCTATGGTGCTGGTTTTAAGGGACTGGCTCTGTGGTGTGTTTATAATGGCTCTGTTGTGCTGTTATGATACTGGCTCTGTGGTGTGATTTTATAAGAACTGGGCTCTGTGGTGCTGCGTTTTTATGAGACGGCCTAGGTGAGGTTTTATAACACGGGCTCTGTGGTGCTGGTTTATAACACTGGCTCTGTTGTCTGTTTATGGACTGGCTCTGTGGTGCTGATTTTAAAAGACCGGCTCTGTGGTGATGGTTTTATAAGACTGCTCTGTGTGCTGGTTTATAACAACTGGCTCTGGTGCGGGTTATTGATATGGGCTCTGTGGTGCTGATTTTATAAGGCTGGCTCTGTGGTGCTGTTTTGTTTGATTGAGATGGCTTATGGTGTGGTTTGTTTATAACACGGCTCTGTGGTGCTGGGTTTTATGATAATGGCTCTGTTGTGCTTGTTTGATGAGACGGATCTATGCGTGTGATTTTATAAGGATGGGCTATGTGCGGCTGGTTTTTAAGACTGGTCTGTGGTGGTTTGTGTGGTGGTTTAGACTGGCTATGTGGTGCGGTGTATAAAACTGGCTCTGTGTTGCTGTTTTTTGCAGATGGCAGGGCTCTGTGGTGCTGTTTTGTAAGACGGCTCTATGGGTGCTGGTTTTATAACTTTTAAGAGGTCTATGTGGTGCTGGTTTTATAAAACTCGCTCTGTGGTGCTGGTTTTATAAGACTGGCTCTGTGGTGGGGTTTGTTATAACACTGGCTCTGTGTTTGCTGTTTTTTTTTTAAGGACTGGCTCTGTGATGCTGTTTTGACAGACTGGTCTATGGTGCTGGTAACTCTAACTTATAAGACTGTCTCTGTGGTGCTGATTTTATAAAACTGGGCTTGTGGTGCTGGTTAAACATGGCTCTGTGGTGCTGGTTTTAAAACATGGTTCCGTGGTGCTGGTTTTATACACTGTTCCGTGGTGTGGTTTTATTAAAACTGGCTCTTGTGGTAGTTGTTTTATGAGACTGGCTCTTGTTGCTGCGGTTTATGAGAATGGCTCTGTGGTGCGTTATGATTACTGGCTCGGTGGTGCTTGGTTTTATAAGACCGGCTATGTGGTGCTGGTTTTATAAGACTGGCTCTGGGCTGATGATTTTATAAAACATGGCTCTGTGGGGCTGGGTTTATAAGACCGGCGCTGTGGTGCTGGTTTTATAACCCTGGTTCCGTGGGTGCGTCGTTTTATAACAATGTTTCCGTGGTGCTGGTTTATAACACTGGCTCTGTAGTAGTTGTTTTATGAGCCTGGCTCTGTGCTGCTTGTTTTATGATATTGGATCTGTGGTGCTGGTTTATACGCCGGCTCGTGTGCTGGGTTTATGAGACGGCTCTGTTGGTGTGGGTTTATAAAGACTGGCTCTGTGGTGCTGCGTTATGAGAGTGGTCTGGTTTGTGGTTTATAAGCCCGCCTCTGTGGTGCTGATTTTATGACAAAGGGTATTGAATGTCAAATGAGGTCAAATTGGGGGTTGTAAACACGTAGGTTATGTTTTGTTAAAAGTTTTAAACATCATGTGATCGGTGATTGATTAATTAAAATCAGTTTTGAATCCCCATTTACCAAAAAAGGGTTGGAATTTCATATCACATAAAAGACATAGTTTTCTTAACTGTCGTGGAGTTTCAGTCTCTAACTTCCCTTCTTTCCAAAGAAAAAAGAACATTACACTGAATTATTTGAAGACCAGACCATGCACCTTTAATGTTAGTAACATGTGGATACCAAAGTTAATGGAAAGCATATTCAGTTGAAACTTTAGGCAATGCTTACTACTCATACAATCTAAATTTTCGTGACCGTCTTATTTCGTTAAGTTGCACTGGTATACCAAAATCCAGGTTAAAAAGTGTGGGTATTGACTGTAAGGTGGTTTCATTGCACCTACTTGGTGTCCATATGTACCATTTGGTGCCCCCATGTGTAAAAGGAATATTTAATTATGTAAGTGGTCGGTAAGCATAATTCTTATAAGGCAACTTATGTGTTCAATATCTGTATAGTGTCTGAAGTCCCTATGAAGTAATTATTTTGCACGCAATTACAAGTTGTGAAGTACTTTGAAATTGCCCTGGTATTAAAGTGATCAGATAAGTGTTGGTAATTTCTCTCAAAGAAGGACAGTGTCCACTTGAAAATTGATTGAAGTACAAAAATTCGACGTTCAGAGTCATAAAGTTCCATATTGACAGTAATGTAATATGAGTGGTACCTACTTAGCTTATTATTTCTATGGTGTAACAATAAAACAAAACAAACAACTTAGGGTGGTGGGTGTGTGTATAAAAATGCAGTTACGTCTTTTAAAACTTCTAGGAGCCACTTGTACAGGTCTTCAAAATAAATTGGACATGTCCATAAATGTACCAAGACGAAAATGTTTATTGTTGTGGTGTGCTATGATTTTTGAAAAACGCTAGAACTAGACCCCCCGGTGATGGTTTATTTAACCTAAAATTGGATAGTACCAAGTTTAGAAATCGGAACTCTGATGAAAAATATGAAAATCAAAGTGGAACCCTCAAAATGGGGATGATGTACAAAATATTATTGGATTTGATAAAGGGACCATTCAGAGATCCGGTATGGATTATAACCTCTTTGTTTTGCTACACATTCTACAGAGGACCACAAAATAACCGATGTTGAACCTTTCAGTTGATTCTGAGGAGGATGGTTCATACACATGCGTGAACAAGTACTCTCAAAAGACCCCATAATCTTTACGCGTTTCGGAAGCAAAATTTGAACCCATTAACAGGGTATGGCCTGACATGCAATGCCACCCACAACAAGTTTTGTTGGACAATGCACTGTTGGATGGAGACATGTGCTATCTGTCACCATAAATTCCAGTGGTGGACAAAAAAACCCTTAAAAAGTAGGTTTGGCCGTCGAACAACCACCCCATCTTCTTCAAAATCCCTGTTTTAAGACCCCTTAACGAGGCATGCGCGTTACATGCTCTTTCCAAAAAAGACCCATATCCTTGTTTTGTTGTCCACGCATGTGTACACCAAAATTTGTTTTCACGTGCACCCGGGCTAAACCCACGTGTTCTAAAAAGGATAAAAAATTTTAAAAATCAAAATTGGAAATGGAGGACATTGAATCTGTGGAAAAAGTAGTGTGACAACGTTCTGTTTTTCGTCTGGAGGGGGGGGGGGGTGCCATAAATGTGCCATTGCATATCTGCTTGTGAACGAAGATGCGAAATATTAGGTCTCTAAGACCAAATGCGGGGATCCATGCTGAGGTGTCCAAACGCGATTTTCAATGAAAGGGGTGGGGGTAATGCTTGTTCAAATGATTCAACACGCTAAGTGAGGGGGTCATTAGTTACGCCAGGGGGGATGGAGGAGGTGAGGGGGGAACCAAAAACAATTGTAAGCGAGAGGGAGTGAATGTGAAATTTTTCTCATGGAGAGAGGGGGAAACTTGAACTTTAAAGGAGGGAAGAAGCACCATGATAGGGGGAATGTGAAACTTTTGAACGAAGCAAGGGGGGGGGGGGTGAAATGCGAAAATTTTTGCCGAACAAAAAAAACAGTTCAAATCCTCCTTCCCCCCTGGTTAAATAAGACCGCTCCCAAGGGCATTCATTAAGGCAACATTCATTTTTACAGCCCGAGGCACCTCCCAATTTGAAAAGGAGACTACCTCCCAACCTAAGGCAAAAGTGCCAGATCCTCCCTTTATTTTCTTTTTGTTTTTTTTTTTTTTTTAAAAAAATTGTGAACGGGGTGTGTGTTCGATCACTTTTTGACCCCGATTTTACCCAGAAATTGGGCGATTTTTAGGTATCACATGAACGGGGCACAATTTTTCTCCTTACTGTCTGAAGTTTCAGCTTCAATCCCTTTTAAAGATACAGCTAAAAATACCCGACTTTTGGATATCCAGAAAATTGCTACACAGTAAAATATTGAAAGTTTGTGTTACACTAAAACCACTTCTCAAATCAAAAGGCTTTACACATTTTGCTCAAACTTAGAATAATAACTATTTCGGTGACACTTCATCGTATGTATAAATAAATACCATATCAAAAATCGGAACATGTGTACTTTAAAAAGAACTTACTCCTCTTGTATAGACTATCAAAACCATCAAATGAGAAAGAGTTAAAATCCATGATGCTTCAGTGGTTAAGATCACTGGGTTCAAACCCTGTTCCATCAAGTGCTCAGGTAGTTGGATATAGATGGACATCATCCAGTATTAAACAGATCTTTGTTTAAAAAGCATCAATGGACAGATTCCATCTATATAACCAGTAACCACGATGCCAGTCTTATAAACCAGCCACAACAGAGCCAGTTTTATAACAATCCGCACCACAGAGCCAGTCTTAAAAACCAGCACCACAGACCCGGTCTTAAAAAACCAGCACCACCGAGCCCGTCTTATAAAACCAGACACAGACCAGTCTCCTAAAACCAGCACCATAGAGCTAGTCTTATAAACCAGCACCACAGAGCCGACGGGTCTTTATAAAAACCAGCACACAGAGCCAGTTCTATAAAACCAGCACCACAGAAAGGCGGTCTTATAAACCAGCACCACAGAGCTCGTCGTATTAAACAGACACCACATGAGCCAGTGGTAGGGACGCCCATGAGAGTTTCACGGGGGGAGCAGGAGTTTTTGGAACAAAAAAATGACTTCACATATGTTGAGCAAAAAAAAAAAATGAATTGACGCATTGATGAGTGTAAAAAAAAAACTTGGCCCACCCAATTCCGATTGCAGAAAACAGGGAAGTTGTAAAAAACAAAAAACTTGCCGCCAAAGGCGCGGCGAAAAAAAAAAAACCTTGACCCGGCCTCAATTCCTGCTCCCCCCCTCTGAAGTTCTAGTCGCGGTCAAAACTGTTTTATGTTGCACGAAAGCACTGGATTAATCTATATTATATAAAACACCGGGCGGCCCTGTGGGCCTGAACTTTCAAGTGCTCTCGTGGGTCTGTGGTGCGGCTCTGCCGGTGTGCTGATCGGAGGATGCATTACTGGTCAAGCCTGCTGATCGAGATTCCCAACTGCATTCGTCTTCTTTTGTATAACCTATTTCAACGGTACACGTGATGGCTTGATAGGAGCCAGCAGGACAACCACCGTTGGGGGAGTAGTTGGTCACGTGTATGGCAAGCCATTACGGTCATATAAACATATGCCGAACGCGCTGCGAGAAAGTTTACAATAGCATTGGGATGCTCGATACGCGTTGCGAGATTCCACAACGCGTTTTCGATACTTACAACGCGTTGATGGAGCTATTTTTGTTTAAAAGACATCACCGAATTATAATTCTAATTGGAGAACAGCAACGGGTGTTGCAACATTTCGGCAATGCGTTTGGACTTTCTCCCATCACGTTGCGGACTAAGTTATGACTTATGGCTTGCCATACACGTCGTTTACAAACAGACACGCTGTTACTTATGCGAGACTTTGACAGGAGACAATGTGTTTCAAGGGTCCCACACAAACTGCTACTATAAAAGTTAAGATGGCGTTAATCGTCTTTCATGCGACAATTAGTCACGTTAGCATGAAATTCTCCTCTTTTTCTGTAAATTTCCACCTTATTGCTTGAATAGCTTTGAATTGTCTCTCTGATATTTTCTACCATTTCTGGATATTAACTTAGCATGAAAAGTACTTTGTCGCAGTTTTGGCAACTGTTCATCCCCGCGAACGAACCATTTCCACCACAGATTTTTTGCGTGGTGGCCATGCCCAACGCTATATAACCGCAAACAAGCGAATTTCAAATGGTATCAACTTCCGGTCGTACCCGCGTGCTGTCTTTTTCAAATATTTAACGGTAGGAGGCGCTCTACCCATATCGAACGGTTCCACACAACTTTAAGGGGGTGGGGGGGGGGCTGCGTGAATCATTATGGATAGACTTAGTCACCATTGCACAAAACACGTGACATTTCAAGTACGATGGTATTTTGCCACTGTATTTCTGGAAACGCAATAAATGTAATGTATGGTTGCCATTTCCTGAGTTTAAGTCTCTTTATAAATAGATTGACCGATCCGTTGTACATAACATGTCAATACTTTACTTACAAAGAGTATCTACTATTGAAAAGAAATGCCACCTGGCTTTCCCATAATTGACATATTACCGGACAAAAGATGAGTTGCCTGCTATTATTTTAACTAGTGGGAGGCCAGCGCTCGCGCTGGCTCCCGCCAGCTGAGTAAACTGGAGAGATCACTGAAAAACCGGTTTGGCCGGAGATAGTCTTTCCGGGCTCACATCCGGGCAATTGTGAACAATAGGGTAACGATTCGTAGACCTCTTCACAGTAACATTATTTCACGTCTTTATTCCGTTGTCGTCTAGGAGCCCGACTATGAAATCCTGTCCGGACCATATCTCCTTTCACAACCGGTCACTGCACCAGAGCGATCACGGATGATGAATCGGTGGCATCTCAAATTGTATCCATTTCATCCTTTCACTTAAGCTTCAAACACTTCAATCTCACCGCGCACCGCGCGAAAAGGCAGGAAAATGCACTTTTCATACAAGCTGTACCATTTATAATTTAAATGATGTAAAGGACATTCATTCTTTTGGTTTCCTTATTGTTCAATACTGAATTTCCTTTTGACATGCTACTTGTCAATGAATGTCCTCGCTTTTGGCTCTGTGTAGTTGTTTTATGAGACCTGGCTCTGTTGCTGCTTGTTTTATATGTATCTTGGCTCTGTTGGTTCTGTTTATAGACCGGCTCTGTGGTGCTGGTTTTATGAGACGGGCTCTGTGGGGCTGGTTTTATAGACGGCTCTGTGTGTCTGGTTTTTGAGAGTGGTTCTGTGTGTTGCTGGTTTATAACCCCGTCCTCTGTTGGTTCTGATTTTATGACAAGTTGTATGTATGGTCCAATTATGTCAAATTGTGGGTTGTAAACCAAGTAGTTTTAATGTGTGTTAACTGTTTAAACATCATGTGATAGGTGATTGTATTAAATAAAATCAATTTTTTGAATCCCCTTAACCAAAAGGGTGTGGATTTTCATATCACATTAAAAGACATAGTTTTCTTAAACTGTCGTGGGTTTCAGTCTCTAATGCCCTTTCTTTCCAAAGAACAAGAAAATACACTGAAGTTATTTGAAGACCAGATCCATACCTTTAATGTTAGTAACATGTGGATACCAAAGTTAAAGGAAGTATTCAGTGAAAACTTTATGCAATTGGCTTACGTACTTCAACAATCTAAATTTTAGCTGAACAGTCCTTATTTCGTTAATTTGCACTGGTACTACCAAAACTCAAGGTTAAAAATTGTTGTTTATTGACTGTAAGGGGTTTCCATTTTCAACCTATTTGGTTCTCATATGTACATTTGGTGGCCCATTTTTAAAAGAATATTTAATTATGTTAAGTGTCATGTACTCCTAATTCTTATAATGCAACGTACCAATGTGATTCAACTCTGTATAGTGTGCTGTAATCCCTATGAAGTCATTATTTTGCAAAGCAATTACAAGTTTGTGTAGTAACTTTGAAATTGCCCCTTGTATTAAAGTGATCAGATAAGTGTTGGTAATTTATCTGACCAGAATCGACAGTGTCCACTTTGAAAAATTGATTTGAAGTAACAAAATTTCGACTTTTCAGAGTCATAAATTTCCATATTGACAGTAATTGTAATCATGAGTGGGTAGCTTAACTTATCTAATTAGTTCCTATGTGTAACAATAACTTGGTGTGTGTGTAATAAAAATGCATGTCTCTGTCTTTAAACTTTCTAGGAGCACTTGTACAGTCCTTCAAAATAAACTATTGGACATGCAATAAAATGTCACCAAAGAAGAAATTTTATGTTGTGGTGTGCTATGATTTTTGAAAAAGCCTAGAACTAGAGGTGATGGTTTATTTTAACCCCTAAAATTGGATAGTACACAAGTTTAGAAATGGTACCCTCTGTGTAAAATATGAAAATCAAGTGGAAACCCTCAAATGGGGATGATTTTACAAAATAATTATTGGATTTGATTAAATGACATTCAAGATCCGGATTATTGATTATAACCTCTTCTGTTTGCTACACATGCACAAGGACCACCAATAACCGATGTTGAAAATTTCCGTGTGATTCTGACTAGGATTGCATACACATGCGTGAACAAGTACTCTCCAAAATGACCCCATAATTTTACGCGTGTTCGGAGCAATTTGGACAAACCCAATAACGTTCTCTGGGGCCTACCATTGGCAATGCAGCCACCAACAAGTTTTTGTTGGACATGCACTGTTGACCCTGGACGGTGCTATCCTGTCACATAATTCTCAGTGGTGTGACAAAAAATACCCCTTAAACCCACGTTAGGTTGGCTGTCAAAACACCCCATATTCTTCAAAAAATCCCTGTTTAAGAACCCTTAACGAGCATGCGCTGTTACTGCTCTTTCCAAAAAAGACCCCATATTCCTTGTTTTTTTTTTCACAGCTGTGTCACCAAAATTTTCAAGTGGCCCCCGGGCTAAACCCACGTGTTTCTAAGGAAAAAATTTTAAAAATTCAAAATTGGAATGAGGACATTGAACCTGTGAAAAATGACACTGTTCTTGGTTATTCTTTCTGGGAGGGGGTGGTGCCACTCAATGTGGCCATTGCATATATCCTGCTTGTGAACGAAGATGCGAAATCTTTAGGTCTCTAAGACCAAATGGCGGAGCCATGCTGACGGTTGTCCAAATCGCCGGATTTTTCATGAAAGGGTACATAGCTTTTTCACATGAGTCAAACACCCTAAGGAGTGGTCATTATTTATGTGGGGTGGGACGGAGGATTTGAGGGGGGAACCCAAAAAAAATGTTGTTAAGCGAGAGGGGTGCTGTGAAATTTTCGTCATTTCATCATTGCGAGAGGGGTAACTTGACTTTTAAATGGAGAAAGGCAACATGATCAGGGGGAAATGTGAAATTTTTGAACTGAAGCAAGGGGGGTGAAATGCGAAATTTTTTTGCCGAAAAAAAGTTCAAAGCCTCCTTCCCCCCTGGCGTAAATAATGCCGCTCCCTAGGGCATTCCTTAAAGGCAACATTAATTTGTTTACAGCCCGAGGCCTCCTCCCAATTTGACAGGAGACATAACTCCCAACATTAAGGCAAAGTGCCATATCCGCCCTATTTTTAAAAAAAATTGGCTACGAGTGTGTGTTCCGATCACTTTTGGACCCCCCATTTTACACCCAGAAATTGTGGCGATTTAGGTATCAACATGAAGGGGCATATTTTTCTTCATTACTGTCCTGAAGTTTCAGGCTTTCCAAATTCTTCTTTTTAAAGATACCAGCAAAACATATAACCGACTTTCTGATAGCCAGAACAAATTGCTACAACAGTAAACTTATTGAAAGTTGTGATACACATAACCCTTTCTCAATTAAAAAGGCTTTACCACCCATTTTGCTCAAACTTCGAATTAATAACTATTTTCGGTGACCATTTGCTCATCGTAATGTATAAATCATACCAATACAATAATCAAATCGGAACCTGTACCTTAAAAGAACTTACTCTCTTTGTATAGACCTACATATAAAACCATCAAATATGAATAAGAGTAAAATCCATGATCTTCCAGTGGTTCGATCAATGGGTTTCAAACCCTGGTCCATCAAGTGGCTCCGGTACTGTTGGGATTAAGATGGACCATCATCCCTTATTAACAGTATGCTTTGTTTAATTCAAAAAAGCATCAATGGACAGTTTCCCCAAGTCTTATATCACCAGTACCACATAGCCAGTCGTATAAAACCAGCACAACAGAGCCAGTTTTTTTAAAATCGCACCACAGAGCCGTCTTAAAAAAACCATGCACCACAGAGCCAATGTTATAAAACCAGCACCACCGACCGGTCTTATAAAACCAGCCCAACAGAGCCAGTATCTAAAACCACACCATAGAAGCTATCTTAAAAAACCATCACCACAGAGCCGGTCTTATAAAACCAGCAAAACCACATAGCCTGTCTTATAAAACCAGCAACCACAAGGAGCCGGTCTTATAAAACCAGACCACAGAGCCAATGTTTTAAAACCAGCACCACAGAGCCAGTGTTAGGGACGCACGCATTAGATTCAAGGGTGGGAGCAGGAAGTTTTTTGAAAAAAAAAAAAATTGACTCACATGTGAGCAAAAAAAAAAAAAACTTGACGGACCTTGATTAGTAAAAAAAAAACTTGGCCCCACCCAACTCTGATTGGCCGAAAACAGGGAAATGTAAAAAAACAACTTGACCCGGCCTAAACTTCCCTGCTCCCCCCCTCTTGAAGTCTCAGTCGCGGTCACACAACATTTTTTGTTTGGGCACGAAAGCACGGTATTAATCTAATCTTATAAAACCGCGGCGCCCTGTGGGTCCTAATTTCAAGTGCATCCGTGGGTCTGTGGTGCTGGCCCTGCGGTGCTGGTTGGAGGGATTGCAGGTTTACTGGATCACCAGCCTGCTGATCGAGATTCCCAACTGCATTCGTCTTCTTTTGTATAACCTATTTCAACGGTACACGTGATGGCTTGATAGGGAGCCAGCAGACAACAACACCGTTGGGGGAATGTATTGTGTGCACGTGTGATGGCAAGCCAGGACGTCATAACATATGCCGTCACGCCTGCGAGCAAGTTTACCATGCATTGTTATCTCGCTACGGCGTTTCGCGAGATCCACAAACGCGTTTTTCACAGATACTTTACAACGCGTTTGTGGAGCGTATTTTGTTAAATACCATCACCTAAATTTAATCATTCTAATGGCCTGACACAGCACGGTTTGTCGTACATTTCCGGCAATGGCGTTGTGACTTTCTCGCATCACGTTTGCGGGCAATACGTTATTGACCTCATGGCTTGCCATAACACGTCGTTTACAAACAGACACGCTGTTACTTATGCTAGACTTTGACAGGAGACAATGGTGTCAAAGGAAATGTCACAACAAAATTGCCCTACTATAAAAGTTAAGATGGCGGTAATCGGTCCTGGCGGCGACAATTAAGGCACGGTTCCATTGAAATTCTCTCTTTTGTCGTAAATATTTCAAACATCTAGTGCCGGATTTTTTTGTTCTTCTGATATTTTTCTACACATTTTCTGTGAGATTAACTTTACAATGGAAAAGGTACTTTGTACTGCAGTTTTGGCAACTTTCCTCCCCGCGAACGAACCAATTTATCACCACCGATTTTTTGGCAGGGGGTAGGACATGCCAACCTAATATAAAGCAACAGCGAATTTCAAATGGTACACATCTCCTGCGTAACCCTAGTTGCTAGTCTTTTTTCAAAGATTTAACGGTAGGGGGCGCTCTTACGCATATCGACGCAACGATTACACAGAACTATGGGGGGGGGGGCTTCTGACTCATTTATGGATAGACTTATTCACATTTCAAACAAAACACGGCCATTTTCAGTACGATGGTATTTTTGCACTTTAATGTCGGGACCATAACAATGTAATGTATGATTGCCAGTTCCTGAGTTTTTAAAGTCTCTTTATAAATATATTGAACCGATCCGTGGTTACATAACATTTCAGACTTTACTTACAAAGAGTTATCTACTATTTAAAAGAATGCCACCCCTGCTTTCCCATATGGACAATGAACCATGAGGGACAAAAGAGTTGCCGCGATTATGTTTAACTAGCGGTAGGCCTCGCTTCGCGCGGGCGTTCCCGCAAGCTGAGTAAACGGGAGAGATCACTGAAAGAGGACCGGTTGGGGGCAGGAGATATTCTCCGGGCTACAGTCCTGGAACAATTGTGAACATAGGGTACTCGATTCAGTTGACTCTTCACGTAACATTAGTTTCACGCTTTATTCCGTTGTCTGTGCATGAGCCCGGACATGAATCCTGCCGGCCCATATCTCCTTTCACACCGGTCTGAAACAGAAGCGATCACTGATGAGAAAGTGGCATATCAATGTATCCATTTTATCCGTTCACTTAACTTCAAACACTCAATCTCACCGCGCCCGCGCGAAAAGCATTGAAAAATGCACTTTTCATCCTAGAGCTGTAGCAATTTATAATTTAAATGATGTAAAGGACACTCGTTCTCTTGGTTTCCTTTATTGTCATATACGGAAGTGCCCGTTGACATGCTACTTGTCAATGAATGTCCATCGCTTTTCTGTTTGTATTATAATTACTAGCGTAATAAATAACAATACCATTTCTCTTTCGATATGGAAAAGTTCCATTGTAATATTGTTGCGCAGGCTTTCATATAATAAAGTTTAATGTAGGAACGACCATTTTTACTTATAGTAGATTTCAAATAAGTGAGACCTCACTAAAAGTTGTAGGGTGTTCCAGTCACCGTGAGTGTTAAGAGGAAATATGTTATGGCCACAGGTAGGAAAGTGTATGTACTCATCAATGTACAGTAATGTAGCTGTAAATGAATGTTGACATAAAATACATTGTTTCACATCTAAGATGAATGGATGTTTTCAATTTGAGGAGTATAGGATGAAAACACCCAGCAATAGTTCATCAAATGTTGTTATTTTAGGAACATACTGGCCCTACAAAATATCATTCTTTAGAATCACAGAACTGTGGTACATAATGCATTCTGTATCACTGCACACATAACACAAGTAAGGGTTTTTTTTGGGCCAACTTGTATAAGAGATTAGCACAAGTTGATGTGAACAAGTATCATTAACAGAGCATTTTCTCACTGAAATGCATCATTTCTCTAAGCCGATTCTTTGCCGTAACTTTGTACCATGGCACAATATGTTTTGTGATGGCAACAAGGTTGAACCATCACCCCTCTGGTTTTAATGTATGGAGTCTCACGTAATTTGAAATCCACTATACTAGTTTTAATTTTGGAACTCCTATCGCCGGCAGAGAACCCGATTTGCCTGGAGTTTCGTCAGAGATTTTGAACATGCCATCTTAAATACCCTTTGCCAAGCTCCCCTCCCACTTATGCCGCGGCTTTAGACTATTGGTACACATCACCTCCACCCCAACACCCCAAAATAAACGTAACTCGCCCCTCCCCCCCCCCCCACCGTTACAACAGACCCCATATTTTTGGAAAGTTTTACCACTGTCACCTAAAGACCCCTATTTTGGGGGCAAACCATTTGAAAATTTGACCAAAAGTCCCCTATTTTGGTGACTTTTTTGCAAATTTTCTAACAAAACACATTTTTTTGTGCAAAAATATGCAATTTCACCCGAAAAAAACCCCCTATTTTGGGGCATTTGCCTGTCTTCTCACCCAAAATAACCCTATTTGTTTGAGTCCCTGTCACCGAATGCCCCTCGGGTTTGGAAGCGCCAGCCTTACCACACCGTACCTATCCCATTTCATAATGTGATTCCCCCCCCCCCCGGCCCTCCTGGGTATACGTAAGTCACGTAATTATGCCCTACTAATGGTGTTTTACAACAAAATACTACTGAATGATAACACCATTTCACAGTGTACACGTTTACAATCGTGTAACACCAATTCAACTTGGCAACAGGTTGCTTGAAATCGGCAGCGACAGTACCGCTTAAACATTGAAACGTGACTAAAATGATGCAAGCAAAATCTAATGCCATTCAACTATGGGTGTCCACCCCAAACAAAACGATCCTGTCATCTCTATAAAAACATATTTCTTCATCAACTGTGTGGACACATCTTTCGAGGATATGCCTCTAGAATTTTTGTAAAAAAATGGTTTAAATTAAAAAAGTTGCAGCAACTTTCACATGTTTGCATTTGCGATGTTCAAACTCGTTGAGGGATATCAGTATTGTCTTTGTTAATACATGGGTCAAACAGAAAAGTTACCTATATTACAACAAAATGTGCACTAACACTTTGTTTTGTCACATATATTCCAAAAAGAATAGTTTTTACAACTATGTCTGAAGCTTCGTTACTATGTAACAAGGTAATTTTATGACGCTGCCATTGTTTATAATTGACCTTGACTTCTAATTTACCCTACAACCGTTTAAATGAAATTGTACATATACTAATAATATACTTTTAGTACTCATGACTGGAGGAACATTGATTATATTACTGTCTTATATGTATTTTGAAAACTTTGACACCTGTAGTATGTGAAAAGGACCAACTGGATATTTGACCTTTCTAATTTAGTCCTAAAAACAATGAACCTCTATACATGGATAGCGGGCGGAGTTCAAGAAGTGGAAACATTTTGTCCTCATGTGGTAGAGGGCAAGAAACACGTCGTCGCTCGCTTGCTCGACTGCAATTACTTTCAAATGGCACTTGCTACGTCAAATTTGAATTCTCAAATACGGGAAACGAGAGTTTTTTCACCACAAAGGAATTTTGTTATTTTCAAAAAAAAACCCAGTAATGAAACAAATAAAAAAAGTTCCGGAAAAAAAAGAATGAATAAACTGAGGAAATGTGAAATAATAAATAAATAAATATGCGCACAAAAGTACGACAGAGTATTATAACATAAGATGATAAATTGTCATATTTGGTATCATAAAATGAAAATGAATGAATGAATGAACGAATAAATCACAACTTTCTTTATTATATGAATAAATAAAAATATTAAAAAAAGAAAGGATGGACGGATGGGTGGGGAATGGGGGGCGGAAGTGCGGCGAGGGGGAAAGGAAGGGAGTAACGAGAAGGGGAGGGAGCTCGGGCAGCGGGCAGGGGGAAAGGATCGAGGAGGGGGAGGAAAGGGGCGAGAGGAGGGCGGAAGGGGAGGAGAGTTGAGGGAGGCGATGGGGATTGGGGGGACAGGGGGGAAAGGCAGAATGGGGAGGGAGTTTCCTGGGGAGGCGGCAGGGGAGGGAGGGGAATCGGGGAGGGAGGAAGGTCGGAAGAAGAGGGGAAGGGGAGGACGAGGGGTAAGGGGGAGGGAAGGAGAGAGGAGTTAGGAGAGCGGGACGGGGAAAGGGGCGACCGGGGAGGGGAATGGGGAGGGGAAGCGAAGGGGAGGGAGAAGCGGAGGGGAGTGGTGGAGGGGGAAGGGGGGAGAACGACGGGATGGAGAGGGAGAGGAGAGGGACAGGGAGGGAGGGGAGGGAATGGGGAGGGGGGGGGTTTATAGGTGGGGAGGGGAGAGGGGATGAGGAGGGGAGGACAAGGGGGAGGGAGGAAGGAAAATGGGAGGGGGAAGGAAGGGGGAATTGGGGAGGGGAATGGGAGGGAATGGGGAGGGGAATCGGGAGGGGGATTGGGGGAGGGGGAAAATGGCGGATGGGAGCGGGGGGGAAACGTGAAGGGGAGGGGAGGGGGACTTGGGGCAACTAAAGCGTGCATAGAATATGCAAAAGAATCACCGGCAGAATTTTCCGAGAAATGATGAAACAAAGTGAGGAATGTGAAATAATAAAGTAAAATTACATGAATTAAATAGCAGAGCATTGTTATAACATAAGATAATTCATCAATTGAGTAAATGACCGAATGACTGCATGAAGAAAGAATTAATGAATGGAGGAAAGAACGAATAAATTACAACGTTACCTTATGAATAAGGAATTGAATTATTATGATAAATGAATAAAAATAACAAAGAAGGTTGAAGGGAAGAAAGGAAAGGGCAAGAAGGGAAGGGGAAGGGAGTGAAGGGGGAAGGGGAGGGGAAGTGACAGGGGAGGGGGAAGTGGAAGGCGAGGGAAGGGAGGGAGGGGAGGTAGGGAAAGTGAGGCGGGGGGGAGGAGAGAGGGGAGCAAGTAATAGAGGGGAGGGGGGAGGGGAGGTAGAGGGGAGGGAAGGAGAGTGGAGGAAAGTGACATTTTTTCCTGAAAATTAAAAAACATTTAAAAAAAAAAAAAACACATGTTTTTACATAACATTTCTTTTTGTAGACAGTTTATTGTTTCAAACTTTCATCCAATAATATTTTGTATAAATGCACAATATTGCACTCCAATATGTTACACAGTAAAGTAAATCAAGCATAGGATGTCTGATCGCGCCAATTAGCGTGTTAATTTTGACTGCTGCATTAATTTGTTGATGCACTACCACACAATTTTTAAAAAATTATTAAGATTGTTCTTTCAAATACAAGAAATCTACTTGTGCATTGATTCGCATTGAATCTGACGGTGACCTCTTCAGTCGAGCCTCTACAAAATGCCGCGGAGAAGTTCCGGTTTGTTTTCAATCGCCGACTATTCAATAAGTGGAGCCCAGATACCATGTATAGAGGTCAGTAGTGCCTAAACCACACAAAGAAAGTATGGCAAACTATACATTAATTTAATCATTGTGTTGAAACAAACAAGATGGCCATTACTGTCAAGTTAAGCAAAAATTCAATTGCATTTTCGACCCATGTTATAAAATTTGCCCGCCTGTTTTAAAGATGTTTCCCTCTTTTAATTATGTTATTCTCTAATGCATAATGATGCAAAATGAGGGGTAGGGTAAAAATCATTTATGTGCTATTTTGTCCGGGATCAAGTGCTAAGTTATTAGACTAATTCCTCTTTGTGTGAAATATATAAAATTGTCAGGAGAACGACTGGCAAAAAAGTCGATTTCCCCCCAGCGATTGACCAACAAAAATGGAGTCGCCTCACTCCCAAAGTCGTTTAGTAGTCTAGATTTTATTTACGTCATTGGTTGCAAAAAATTCAACGAAGAATTGAAAATCAGTTTGTTCATGTCAATTTATTGGGCGATATTTCAGCTGATTGACTTCTCAGAATATAAAATACTTCAATAAATGTTGTATCCAAAGTCATTTCTCTATTATCCGTGTTCTATTTGAAATGCATCCCGAACGAAGGCGATTCGTTTGTCAATCTCTTTTCTTCAAAAATCTCGCACCCTTATACAAGATGATCAAACTGGAATTCTTGTTAATTGTAATATAGGTTTGTGTTTTGCTTTAATTTGTTCGCATCGCTAAAAATATCAAATCCCTGAGATTCACTCCATTTTTTATATTCTATGGTTTGCTGAATATACAATGTCTCAAAACGTATTAAAATTCAATGAATGGATTTTTTCTGCAGTGATTTGTTTTCACAGTAGTATCCGTAGGGATACTATCTTCAAAATTCTGCTCGAGACTATTATTCAAATTCAAATAGAACCACAGTGAAGGTTATTCATAGTCAATTTGAATTATTACACCTCATGAATATTCATAAACAAAATCATGGTATTTCATTGGCTGATTCCTGTTACGCGTGCTATTTCCTTAGGGAAATAGATTGGACTGTTTCCCTACAACCTCGTCCCCAGAGTCACAGTGAGGTGTAATAAAAGAAATACTACATGGTTTATATCGGGAAATAGGGCACACTATTTTCCCTTGGTACTGGTTACGGGCCTATCACCCCTCACCCTTCGGGTTCGGGGTGATAGGCCCGCAGCCTGTACCTAGGAAAATAGTGTGCCCTATTTCCCCCTAACCATGTAGTATTTGTATAATATCTGTCACGCAAGCCTAAAGACTACTCTTAAAGATTACTTAAAACAACTCGAATTTATATCTTACGACAGCTTTGCGTGTTGCACATCATCTGCTCATTAGAAACGCCAGGACATGGACCACTTTCCTCACATGTCCTGGATCGAGACCTTATTCCACCATCGCAAGTCTTGCTACAAGAACCCCACCAACCCCAGAGGCTCCATTGTGCTGTAAAGACATAACAAAGGCCTATGAAAAAGTACCAATATTCTATACCAATATTCTATATTCGGTGACTGGAGACCGTGGGCCTACTATTTTCCCTCCACCTTCGGTCTCGGGAAAATAGTAGGCTCACGGTCTCCAGTCACCTCGGGTAGTTATTTTGCACCATTTCTCTCATGACCAGTCAATATTTGTATACTGTGACTTTCCCCTTTCTCGCAGGATTGATTGACTACTGATATTTTTTCTTAAGGTACAGTCACATAGAAGACAGCTCCCGACCTTAACTCTTCCCAACTACACAAGACCACATTTCTTTCAAAATCGGCTATAGACTTGTTCAAACTTGCCAAATTTACAATTTTTAGTATCCTGCGATTTTCCCGCCAGTAAGCAACAGCATCATAAAATCAACAAGATCAAGCATGTTTAATCGGCGACTCACGCACTTGTTCAGTCCGCAATCAGTCGCAGACCTTAACACGACAGCAAAAGTTGTGACATGTCAAGATTGCAAGTCTTCTAGACTTGAGAAGTCTGGAAGTGGTTTTCTAGCAAATAATCGGTAAGACTGCAGAAGACTGTACAGGACAGTCCCAGACCTTGCCAAAACTAAACATGAACAAGAGAAACTGCTCACGATTCTCGAAAAATGGCCAATCGACACCAGTCTTGAGCAGTGTGGAACCACCCAATTCACATAGCAGGAACCTGTTATAACTGGTAAATGCTATTGCTATTCAGCAGGTACCTGTTATAACTGACTCAATGTATACACTGCATACAGTGCTATCATATCACGAGAGTATTATCGCTTTATTCCGTAAAGCTTATGTAGGATTAAAATCAATCACCTCCTACATCCTCCCTTGCTATTGTAGTGGATAAGAGCATCGGTTTTTAATCCAGGTATCACAGGTTCGAATACATCCATGGCCTTTTTAAAATAATGTATTTCAATGTTATTTTAGAGTAAAGAGAAACATTACTAAGTCCAGGGTTGGAAATACGCGTGTACAATACGTTAAGGAACAGTAACCAGTTCCACTGGTACCTGCTGTATAGCACTGTATGCAGTGTATACATTGAGTCAGTTATAACAGGTTCCTGCTATGTGAATTGGGTCGTGGAAGTGGTTTTCTAGCAAACAACGGCTGTGTAACTGAGCCTCAACTGGGACTGTCCTGTACACTGTTTAGTTTGTAAACATTAATGAACATTCTAAACGTGTCAAATTCCTAAACACTGTGATATTGGCGTTTAGTGCATAAACACATAAATACTCTAAAATCAACACCTTACGGCTATAAGCATCGAATTTACCTAAACGGCAAAAGTGTAGTTTAGGACCCTACATGGTTTACTAGTTAAATACTTCTCAAATCACCCCAAAATCGATCCACTCACCTTCAGAAAACCCTCTTCTAAGCAATGGCTGCTTTAAAACACATTTTTGTTTAAAATAGTCCTTAAATTGAAGGAAAACTGTCAAAAAAATCCATTTTCGAGCTACCGATAAGCCGATAAACACTCCCGGTGAGGCGTGTGCTTGCGTGTCTTGCGTGTGCGTATTCTATGCCAAAACACGCTGTTTACCCAATCAGAATGCCCCTTGGTTGTCCCCCTAACTTTTGGACCAATCAGTGACGGGTTACCAGAAGTAGTTCGGCCATTTTAAAATGGCGTCTTCACTTTCGAACGGAGGTGTTTTACTCGCAAATTCCTCCCTTTTTCTATAAAGCCCACTTCTTTTTTTCATTAACCCTGTTTTCCAGTAACGGAATATTGATTTTATCGATGTAGGTAAGTTTCACGATTTTGTTTACATGTTTGGTGTCTTTTCAGGGCAGAAATGTTGCCGATTTCTGGCGATTTTCAAAAGTTGTTTAAACTTGTCTGTTTTACCCCATAATTTCCCTCATTTTTCAAGCCCTGCCCTCTTCCAAAAAAAATTAACCTTGTTCGAAAGTGTTCACGGGAGCTATCTAATCTAGTCTGGTTGCTTTAGAATGGTGGATTTGAAAGATTTCATCCCTATATAGGGTTAGGGTCCTAAACTACACCATTACCACCTAAACACTACCCTATTTTTATCGCCTGCTCCATTTTCGTTCATTGTCATTGGATCCTTGCACTCACGTATGAACGGCGCGAACATTTTTTGCAAATAGTTGCGGCCACCATGAGGAATGGCTGAGGTAATGAAAACGTTTGAAGAGATTTTGAAGGGTAAATTGCCCGATACTATGTTGAGAACTTTAATTGAAAATTAAAGAACATCTCTGAATACTCTAGCAATGTTCGATTTTGTTCAGTTTGATGGAATGAGGCAGAGCATAAGTTTATCACTTGAAAAACAGTTTATCAAATATGTTGAGCATTGCTTTAAAAACATAGTTTATCACAGATAAACTATGTTTTCTGATAAACTAAGTTTATCAGCTGATGAACTAAGTTTATCAAATATTTTGAGTATTGCGCGAGATAAACTAAGTTTTTCACTTGATAAATTAAGTTTATCAGCTGATAAACTTAGTTGTGATAAATGTAATGTTGTGAAATGTTGAATTTGCAAATAAAATATAATCTTGCAATTACACTGCTGAGCAGTGGTGCACCTGAAAAAATAGGCGGGAATTCCGCAATGTAATTCAATACAATGGCACAATTTTTAAAGAGTGCTCTCAATTTTCAAATTATTTAGAGATTTTTCCACGGTTGTGTTGGTAATTGTCTAGTAAACTATACCTGTGAACGGTAATGCTCAAAAGTGTGTATTTGTCATAAAAGATATGAATCAAATCATATCAATTTATTCAGCAAATACAAAGATTACAAAGAAATAAATGTGAATTTATATACAAAGTAGAACAGATACAACGTGGAAGTAAATTAATTGAACATTGGAGAAGAAATATCGAATGCTAGGACCTCCACTGGACAACTCCTGGCAGCTCATAAGAGGTGGAGGCCCTTACTTAGGGTTGTAATTGTGTATTTGTCTATTTGTCACAAAGTATTTTTTGAAGTTAGGAGGTAGGTTGTTATGGTGAAAGTTATGCATAAAGAGTGCGACCTGGAATTTGTTAATGTCAGTTATTTTTAGTGTCTTTAGGGAATGAAATAATGGCAAGGTGTGAGTTCTGTAAGGTGAGTTAGTGATCGTACGGATAGCCCATTTCTGAGTGATGTTACGGTATGTAAGGTGTGGAAGAACGATTGTGCTGTATAATGTTTTTAATGTGTGGGGTAGTAGGCGGTGTCTTGCTCTGTATGGTACCTATTGCATGTGAGGTTTTTGGTAATGGTGGAGTTAATGTGCTGTTTCCATGTGAGTTTATCATCAATGATTTTGTAATTATAATTTGGGATCGCCGATTGTAATTCAACGACGGCGTTGGACAGTTGGAAATCCCATAATTCTGTTCGTTCATTATGAAATAGCACAATCTCGCAAAATGAACTTAGCTCGATTTGCATAAGTGACGGAACACGGAAGAAGCTAATGAATGAGCGTAGAAAAGTACATGGCGCTATTTCATATTGGAGGGATGTTTCCAGGACCATTGAATTAGCATCGGGGATCTCCGATTCTAATTATTCTAATTACAAAAAATGTCGTTGAACAAAAATTTGCCGTGAAGTGGTTACATACAGACACTAGCGAGGTCCATATGCCATGCGCGATACGTCTACTTGTACGTGAATGTAGAAAACTTTTGTTTGATCAATGCAAGAACAAAAAGAATTTCACATTCCAAGTACACGCCTAGAATTCGGCATCTAAACCCTCTTACTCTCATTTCATCGGCTACTTCTTTGACCAAAAAAATCAACCATAATTATAATATGATACTTACGACATATGGCTAGATTGCACTCTCTTGAATCAGACACACTACCGACACATAAAATGCCTTCTTCATCAGAGTACGGGCACGGTCTGAAGCGCTCTTGTTTTCCAGGACCACAAGAGGTGCTGCAAGGACCCCAGGCAAGCCATTCGCCCCACGCAGCTGAAAATTTTATCACAAAATACATTTCTTCCTTTGAGCACCAAACGGCGACTAAAGTCGCCGTTCAAAATTACTATTTGTCAATTTCTGCTTCTAAAAGGTAAAAAATATTCATTTTCCTGTGCACATTCAGAATTAGCATGAACAATGCATTTAAATGAGTCGAAACAAGCCTATAGTCTTTTGGTGTTTTTATGGCTTTCCAAATCACCTGCAAACATTTGGAAGACCACCTCTACGGCCATTGACGTATGTGTTACAACGTATACAGAACTGGTCAGGGTCCAAATGGTTAATATCGCTTTTAAAGCTTATAGTATATTATTAAAAAAATCATCAAAACAGATTTTCAAAAGGAGCTACCAAACCAAAGTAGCGGCGCCCATAACAAGAAAAAGTCCAAAACACTACTTTCTATTTCAAATTTGAGCGTAGCGATTGAGTAGGCCAATGTGTTGTAATGTCCTGATACTGCACATGATCTTAAGCACAAAGGCCGAGAAGCGATTATAAACGAATTTCTTTCGTCCGCTAGTAGACGTAGTTGCACTTAAAATTAGGGACACTACTATACTTGGGCCAACGTTTCAGATGATATTCCTTTGGTAAATTGGGGGGGACGAAACTGGCATGCACTGAATCCCCTTACGTAACTGGACAAGGACATTATAACGAAACGTGGGTTCGAATCGCAACCACATGAGATGTTATAACTCAGTAAGAGGCATCGCATCGGGATGCGTGCCGTACTGCGTTGTCTGAATGACGGGCAGCCTTCTATTCCACCTAGAGTAGTACTGAATCTGATGCTCCGCTGGTGGCCGACATTGGCTTTGAAAACCGCCGTTTATATCGACGTAAAAACTCTTCATCTCGTTCATACATATACTTCTACTGCAATGCCGTGCAGTGCTGCTGCATGCCGATATATGAACACTTTCACTGCCACTTGAATGCAACCCACTGCCGTGGCAAGTTCAAAACGAATTCATCTTTGTCGCAGTACTGCATTGCAGCATCCTGGGTAGAGACTGCTATTCGAGCAATGCACGTACGTTACGCAGCGCAGTATAATTATGAACGGATCTTAGGGAGCTTCATCTACCACCGGTTGCTTAGCGGTTCCGCCGGTTATTCTGGTTGGAACCGGTGTCCATATAATACAGTATCCGTGTGACTGAGTGTATACTGTTAAAAACATGTCCGTAAATTTACGGAATTTCTGGCGCAGTATTTCCAGTCATTTTTAGGGTACATTTCAGAAATTTTGTCAATTAACGGAACTTTGACATACTTTTACAGAAATTTGTCTCCATATTTGGAAAAACTATGTATTTTAACAGAATTTTTCCCGAATTTAAAATTACGAACCCAAAAAAAAAAGTCCGGCAATATTAAGCTGCCCAAGAAAGTTTGAAATATTTTCCGTAAATTAACTTTTTAAGCTATTTTTTTATGTTTTTTTGTTTTTTATTTTTATTGTTTGTTCTAAAACAGATTTTTCCGTCAATTTACGGACAATCTGTTTTCTTATTTACGGAAATTTTTAACAGTGATACTACCATAATCAATGCTTATTGTGTTCTCCACTGAGTACGTACGCATCATTGTTTCAGCACTGTACCCAAATGGCCTCGTCTACAAGGTCCCGTTTCTTCCGTACATGTTGCCATGGTAGCTAAGACACTCTCTCATTGGGGACATCATTTTTCTTTACACGCGGTTTCCATGTTATTAACAATGAAACACACTTCACTCGCCATGAAACGTAGCTAAACCGCAGGTTGAGTTGTAGTCGCCCCTTACCTAGCACTTTAACAGTAAAAACCGCCGTAGCCGTATTGCCATAGGCATCAGTGGCTGTAGAGTACACTTGTGTGCTACCAATGGGAAAAGATGATCCAGAAATGTGGCTTGACTTCAGACTGGTAGATCCAGAATTGTCTTTAGCTGTAGGCTTCGTCCAGTTAACAGTGGCAATAGGTAGGCAGATATCCGTGTGTTGGGTAATATTGCCAGGCATATCAAAAATGACAGGCATCTCGGTATCTTTAAAAAAAAGTGAAATGACATTTGAGTGGTATAAACCGGTGTGAAAGCAGATATTGTCCGACGGGAGCCATAGTCAGGGCCAGTGGCGGATTTAAGGAAAAGGGCCCTGTCAGCAGCTTAGGGTGGGGCCCCCTTAAGCATCAAGAAGCAACACAATATCCCGGGACAATATCGCACTTTAGTGCGTCTAAAGTGTGTCCGAGGGGGCCCTGAGAGCAATATTTTAGGGGGCCCTGTCAGCAGCTGCTGACACTGCTGACTCTTAAATCCGCCACTGGTCCGGGGTCCATATCGATAACGGAATAAAGCGTGAAACTAAAGACTAGTTGTATGAAGAGTCAACTGAATCGAGTGCCCTATTCTTTACCGTTATTGCTGGACTATAATTACGGCGGACTATAATTACTTCTACACCTGTACATCCCAGGTCATAACTAATCTATATACTTTGCTGTCACATAGTGACTATTTTTTATGTTGCATAAACTATATTCTTCAAAATAATATATTTCGCTGGCTTCTGTTTCGGTATTGCGTGCGGCGTTGTAAATATAGCACAGGGAATAAAGATGGCAGCTTCCATGATTGTTGTACGGTCGTGACATTTGTCGGAATAGTCTGGATTTTTTTTCGCAAGGAATACTCCAATGACCATGAAAACCATCTGGTACGTCTTATTTAGGGATATTTCATTATATATGTGCCGATAGATTTATGCCAATAAATTCCTTTAAAGTCAACAGAGCGGCCAAAATACCAATTCGTACTCAACGTTGGCTAAAAACGTATTTTTTCCGTTGTGAAATTCATACAAAAACTCTCAATTTCCATTTTAATTTACAAACACATAGCTCTTTGTTTTAATTGTTATTATATACTGTTTCAAACCACAGGAAGATAACAACAACGTAAAATAGCACACCTAACACGTTAACAATGAAGGTCTTAGTAACCATATTTCCTGCAGCATCAGTCGCGGTGTAGTTGACGGTCGAAACACCGATTGGAAAAACCAAGGATCCAGACTATTAGTCGATGTAAGATTCTGAGAACCAAATTGTCGGTAGCCGTAGGCTCCGTCCAATTTACAAGAGCAGATGCCACGCCACTGTCAGTGTTCAATACGTCAATACGTGCATGATGTAGATAAGGATGATATTAATCAGGTTAATTCCATGTGCGAAGACATTTTAGTGATATTAGGGTGTAGTACTTTAGGTGACATAATGCAAAGTAATCCTTTTTCCTGTGACAGTACACAAAACAGTGCATGTTTGTGAAATTTAGTTCGGAGACAAAGTCAAGAAACTTGACATCTTATAAATAAAATTGATATGATACAGTTATTATTTTTTCAGATATGGTGTCTGTTTGAAACTGCATTTCCTCTGGATTAATGCTAGTAAGGTGAGTTTTAAAAAAGCTTACCAATTAACTAACAAGTTGAATTGCTTTATTTGGTCTGAGCACTCACCAATTTCACAGTGTTCCCCATCAAACCCTTTTAGACAAGTGCAGATGTATAGGCCGATTCTGTCGTGACACGTTCCCCCATTTTGACAGGGCTCGGAGAAACACTCGTTTAAATCTGGAAAATAAGATCTTTCATTCGCCCGTGACCAACGTCAGCAATGGTATTATATTGAAAGAAGATCAAATTGAGATTGATGAAGATGAGGATGAAGGTGAAGTTGAAGGTGAAGGTGAAGATGAAGATGAAGGTGAATGTGAATGTGACGGTGAAAGTGAAGATGAAAATGGTGATGATGATGATGATGGTGATTACTATGAAGATTACGATGAAGATGAAAATGACGATGAAGATGAAAATGACGATGAAGGTGACGATGAAGATATCGATGACAACGAAGACGAAGATGACAATAATAAAGAATCACGACCGATTTTAAAGTTTGTTCCTTACAACGATAATTAAATGTTAAAATATAAACTTTATTTACAACATAAAACGGTTCTCTCTAACAGTTGATCTAGTTTTTCGGTTGTCCAGTTGTCCCGGTTTGAGAGAAGATCTGGATAATCTGTAAACCACAAGTCATCCATTTCTTCTTGTACAGAACAGCTGTTGCTCTCTTTACTGCGTGGTGCTACCACACCTTGGCAGCGATATCGCTCCTTGGAAGGGAGAGACCAGCGCAATCGTCCTGTCGAAGGGTCTTCCTTTTCTTTAAGGATACAGACGTAGCCAAATGTAGAACCTATTAAGAAAGTTAGTTTACAGACAACATGAGCACAATGCTACTATCGTAATAGTAATCATTATGCGTTTTAAGTGGTCTATCAGACAAAAGCTGTTTTAACACTTAAAGCCAATATCAGCGATTTCTTTAAAATGTAAACAAACCGCGCCCCTATTTTTCATCAAAATCCATTTTTTGCACTGTTGTATTGGAAATTGCCGTAGTAAAGACCACTCCCTGTGAGAGGCTAAGCTTAACACGTCGTATTTGTCAAGAAATGACGATGTTTATGCATTGTTTACTAATAAGTCGGGATCCGACGTTTATTAGTACGCCAAACAGTCGTAAATGGCATCTTCAAGACCGCTTTAAAATGCTCTAGTGTCTGTTTTCACAAAGAAGAGTAACATAAGGTGTTATTATGACCTAACACTAGCCATTTAGACACAAAATGGGCATTTTGAGTTTAGAAAACAATGACTGATGGTGGCTTTAAGAGGTCAAGGGACGTCCATATGGACCCTAAAATAAGTTTTCGTGCGTTACGCAAATGATGTTGAGACCGCTGTTTTTGCTAATTGTCAAGCTTGTTATCCCGCATCTTTTGACATGTGTGCGAAGAAAATCGAGTCCCGGATATGTCGCGTTAGGGTCCATATGAACCCCCCCCCCTTGACCACCAATGAGCATACCCATAACAAAAATTGTTTTACACATAAAGGTGACCTTTGACCTTTGGTGGCTACTCAGGTATGCGGACTTATGTTACAAATGAATGGTAAATATATTGCTCGGAAAAACAGCTTAGTAAAAAATAGTAAAATGTATCTAACTTATCTAACACCCCTGTTTTTGCTAAACATAGTTAATTTATTTTAATCCATTCTTAACTTGAAACAACTACTTCTTAAAATTTAGTGTATAATGTTGGGGGAAATTCAAAAACAAAATGACCTCTTTTTAATGAAAATTGGCACTCAATGTTTCGCCCCTAAGTTCAAGGTTGAATAATATTTTTAAATTCTTCTTTGTTTGTTGTTAAAGTTTTAAGTAGTCTTGACATTTGATGAGTTTTATTGAAATATTCCTATGGGAAATGTGTCTTTTAGGTTAGGGTCCATGGACCCCCCCCCCCCTAACCACCAACCGGCATGCGCATTGCAAGACCTTCTCCACTAAAGTGTTAAGCTGAACAAGGAAAGAAATGGATCCACGAAAAATACAAGTATTGATTTTAATCACTCTCCCCTCTAAACAAATAAATATTACACAGTTCTTCCACACTTCTTATAATGCACCGATGCTGCCCAAAAATATAACATTATAACCCGGGAGCTAACAGACATTTGTAACACATCTCAAGTACAAAAGGTTTGAATGATTAAATATGTTGACAGACTGACAGGGACCCCTGAAACGTGATTCTTGAGTGCAGCACATTTATTAATTAACATTCATTTCTGAATAATTGGACTCTTATTTTATAGGCATACGTTGTATCCTTATTGAGTAATACATCTTATAAGAAGTCAACACATGAATTATTATATTTCATGCCAATCAATCATTAGCAACTGCATGTACAAAACTCATTTCGAAAACCGCCTACACGAAATTTTGGTTTTACCTTTTAGTGCGCAAAATGTAATTACTTAAGTGCTCTGTATATCCGACGCTATTTTATTAAATAATTCACATTTGGATATAAGGAGTGATCGATAGACATGCTACTCTGGAAGCATTAATCCAATCTAATAAATTAGTATTTACACAATGTAGACTTCAACTTTCCTAAACATTAGAGGTAATCGATCAGCCTTTTGTATCCACTGTTGGATGAACAGTCCGACTGTTTAAAATTGCTGAAGATACGAGCTATCTCATGCAGGCCACAGTACTCTAGTATTGCAAAAAGTTGTTTTGACCTAAACAATTGCAACAGAAACTATATATCGTCGTGGTCACGACATAGTGTCGAATCTGATTTTTTGGTCAAATTGAGTTAATAGTTGATTCTGGTTGCATTTTATGTACTCTTTAATTGTACCCCAAAATAAAAGTGAAATTACATCTCCTAACCAAAATAGCCGCAGTCGAATAACACCCATTTGTATAAAACGGGTTTCACAACAATCGAATACGTATTCGATAGCTTTTGCGTGTCCAAATATCTCAAAGCACACAGATAAATTGCGAACGAATACGTATTCGCTGGGACAAAAATTTGCTACTTCGGTGATCAAAATCGATAATAGGTCTGTCAAGATTTAAGGCAATCGGCGAAATTTATCTTTCTTCATGAGGGATTGGTCATGTTATTTCACATTTTAATTTTTGTGTTTTAATTATGTTACTTGATCTGTGCGTCGTGAAAAAGAACTATCCAAGTTTTGTAGTTTAACATTTGTACAAATAAACCAAATTTATCACTTTTAGGGGGACATAGTGACATTAATCTTACCACCCCAGTTAAACTTTCCTCCGGTGCCCAAAAACGTTAAAAACTTTCGGTAAGTCTTCAATATAATTATTTCACATCCTTTTGCTCATTTTGGCGAAACAAATGAGAGATAGCACCGTCACCGGGGTTAGCGTCGAAGTCGATTGGCGGGGAGTGGTTCTATTACCTCTACTACCCATTATTGAAAATGCAGCATTTTGATTGGTCAGTTTACTGCCATTATTCTACAATAATGAGCCGCTATGCATTTTCTTATCATTTATTTTCATTCATCAGCATACAAAATACACATAAATTAGGAAAATTACCTTAAAACCTATACAAACAAACAAAATAAAATCAGGTTGTTTTAGTTCATAGAATAGAAATAAAGGTTTTGTAGTATCATCTATGGGCTAATAATGTATCCTCGGGCGAAAAAATAAAATAATGGGCGCCATTATTTGGTTTTTTCCGACTTCGGCACATTATTCGCCTATAAATGATACTGCATTACCATTTAGTTATTAGTTCATTTGTGCACTGTATGGCTCTAAAATTATATGTTGATTAAAAACTAGTCATTTTCCATATTATTTGGGGCCAAACCCCGCATGAAAATCCAATATTCCTACCTTTGTTGATGCAAAATTTAATTTTTTTTTTCACATTTTCTACTCTGGTGTGGGTCGGTGGAAATGACCAATGTTGCCAACTTGTGAACTTTGACGTCATTGTGACGCCATACTCGGTTAGTTAGAAAAATGAAAAGGGAGGACCAAAGCTATCTAACTGGTAACCAACTGGAATATCTATGCTTGATATAATAATACGCGGCTCGGGGGTGTTTTACCACCCCACCCCTGACTATAAACCCGTGTTACAAAAATAGACTTGGTAAACATATTTGAAAGTTTTATTTTCTTTGATGTTAACTGGATATTTTCAAATTCCTACATATACAATCATTTAAAACTCTTTGGGGGAAGTTTGTTTTGTATAAGCGTTAAGTGCCCTCTAAATTGTAAATTGTATTAGATCATGTTAATTTTACTATTATGTATATCAGTTAAATGTTTATTCGTTTCAATTTGGTATAATATTTTTTAAGCGTGATACTACTTTAAAAAATATGGGAACTAATATATATAATATATTCATATAGATACAACGAGAAAATATGTTTGTTATAAGTTGTATAGACGACTTTTATTATCCCTCCAAAACCTTTTGAGTTATTAAACATATCCAGTTTACATTTTTAAATATTTTCTGAGCTCATGTTTTGAACATTCTAGCCATTTTATTTGTGTTGGCAACATGCGACTATTTATTTATTTTGTATATACATGCACTACAATGTTGTGTTTCTTCTAACGTAATTACACCTGAAATTTAAGTTTTTTCTGCAACAGGAGTAAACATATTGGGTGACAATTAAAGATATTAATTTTAAAGGATCCAAATCTTTATTTATATTATTTATTTATAAAATTGGCGCTATACGCCAGGACAAGCCTAATAGTGACCTGGCACAAATCAAAGGGCTGCCCATAAAAAAAACACAAAAATAAGAAGGCAGCCCTAAACTGAAAATAAAAAGACCTAGGCGATGAAAAGCAACAATAAATACTGGACCTGACGAATGGAGAAAAAACCCTAAGACCTACAGCTACAATGAGGAGCTACCAGCGGCTTTGGGGAAAGGCTTTAGGGAGGGCACTTGACAACATCCTGGGGCACAGTTAGTTCCTAATTGGGACAAATGCATAAAAAGATCTTTTGGAAAGCGAGAGCCTCGGAAGGGGATCAGATAGAGCTATTGAGATTGGCGAGGGTGGGTCTAGGTGATACTTGAAGCGGATTAGGAGACGAGCAATGGTGGTTAAACATCTTGAAGAGATAGGCACATGACATCAATGGAGGAAGATTGCAGCACAGAAGAAATGCTTCATGTGGAGAGATTCCAATACTGCAGAATGGCTCTGCAGCAATCGCTGAGTAGATTCCAACCTTTTGGTTAGTTTGTGTTAAAGAATCCAAGTGATACTGTTGCACGTACGTCAACGATGGGTTGAACCAAGGCAAGGTAGAAAACGGCGTGTGGTAGGGGAGGCGTTGTTAAAGCCCTAAGTGGATATAGCTCCTCATGGTTCTCCTGGCTTCTTGCATGATAGGTCCACGTGCAAAAAACCTTCCAGGATAAATTTTCAAGATTGGAATACCAAGGAATTTTTTTTTTGGACCCAATAGGAAACTCTTTCAATGACCTGGTTATTCTGCTGAGTACAGAGGGTGGGGAAAGGGGTTTTCTTGGTGGAAATGACCATGATTTTGGTCTTTGCTGGCGCATTGGCAGTGAGATTGTGTTGGTAAACCATTATGAATGTATCAATAGTCTGCTTGAAAGTGGTGATTCACTTTCATGGCTGCTGGTTGTATATGTGGTTCATCAGCATAAGAACCAAGGACTGTTAGAGAAATGAAGAATTAGAAAGATCATTGATTAGATAAGAAGAGTAGCGGCCCCAAGACCGAGTCGTGGGGAACACAGACAGAACAGGGACCTGATCAGAAGAAATGCCATGAACAGAAAGAGACTGTGTAACTGCCGGAAGTGGACCTTCGCCGACAAAGAAGGGGACCAGTGATCCCAGCAGAAAGGAGTTTACGCACATGAGGGCCTAGGGGACTTTGTCAAGGCTACTTTAGGTCGAATCAGCTAAAACGGCCACCTTTTCCGACTTTCAAGATCTCATACCAATCATTAGGGGCCGTGAGGAGGGCATCGGCAGGGGGAAGAATTGAATAAAGCCCAATTGATTTTTGGTAAGAACTTTGTTGCGATTACGATTAGAAAGGATGTGCTTGTGGAGACCACTTGAACACAAATCTTGTCAGACAATTGGGGTGTAATGTATATGGGACGTATTGAAACAGAGCTGACGACACCAGACTTAAGATCGATGGACCCGAGAAGTTTCCATGCAACTGGTTGTACACGAGTTGGAGAGGGAAAGTGAAAGATCTTACAAAGAATGGCTAAACAGTAACAGCACAATTCTTAAGCATCGTAGCTTGTTATGCCATCCCCACATCTGTCAGCTGGGTATTATTTAGCTTGCGAATAAGCTTCACGATATCTCCGGAACTACATCTGAAATGAGAAAGAAGTAATGGTAAATGTTATCGTGTGGAGGCAAAAGTTTGAGGCAGCATCAACGTTTGAAACACTCGAGCAAACTGACGGCATGAATTTGCGAGCTCGAGAGGTTGAATCAGCACATTTTCCCTTGTAAAGATGGTATGCAACTGACCATCAGGAGATTGGCCGGGACCGCGCACTTGACATAGCCCCATACGGATCGGTGGAGACTCAATATTATTCAATAGGCTGGCAAAAAGTTTTGCTTGGGAATGTAAATGGTGTGATAGAGCTTCCTTGTAGCAGCTTGATATTTGAAGATAACTCAATTTATCAGATGTTTTTTTTCCATTGGAAAACAGCGCACGTTTTGTCTTGATTTTCATACCTGAGCTCAGATGGAGCCATGGTGGGTCCTTTTGCTTGCCCCGACAGACTTTTTGGAATACACTCAGACAGGCTTTCCATGCAAAAAGCGTAGAAGTGGTCCCAAGCATTAGCAACAGTAACACTGCATCAAAACTGTACCTAGACAACCTGCTGTTGGCCAGCCAGTATCTTTGTATGTATAATCAAACTGGCTCTACCAACAGTAGGTTTGAGGATCAGTTAGGTGTGAGGTTGAGATTACACTGAATTACACTATGGTGACTGGCAACCCCAAGGAGGCAGTGGTTGACATCACTAATTAAATTAATATCATTTGGTAATATTTGATCACATACGAGATGACCGGTAAGTGGTAAAGAATGTGGGTTGGAATGTGCTGAATCTTAAGAGGTTGATAATTTTCGAATTCGTTTGTCATCGTGGGCAGTCTGCGCTATATTTACACGAACGTAATGCACCATGAATGTGTCCCATTTTGACCACTTATGGAATCGTTTGTATACAAATTTGCACGTTTGTAGCATAAACCATGTGGAGACCTCGCCATCGTCCATCGTCGTCGTCTTCATCATCATCATCATCATCATCGCCATCGTCAGTCATCGTCATCATCATCATCATCAATCATCATCATCAATCCTCGGCGTCGTCGATCATTCGCATCATTTCGTCGTCAGCTCGATGTTTCCTACCTCATTTCATCGTTATTGCCACCATCATACACCGCCATCGGTAACTTATCCACATCGTGGCATAATCGGCATCATCATTTTAGAATAGTAAAAAAACACCCGTAGATATGGTATCTCACCATACCAACATTAGAAATCAAACGGGTTTCATGCATTCGAATACGTATTCGACTCCATAGAACACAGCGAATCAACATGTTTTGAAAACTGGTCAAATCACATTCAGTGGCCATTTTTGAAATAAGAAACCGTTTTTCTTACATTTTAATACTGTCGTCAATTAGTAACCATTCATGTCTTTACCATACACCACTTAAATAGCCATTCCTTTTATTTCATTGGTTAATTGCATCAGAAGTCACTACAAACTTTCAAACGCCGTTTTCTCAGAACTAGCACTTATCTGATTCGACAGTATGCAGAACCCATGACGAGATTAATAACCTCTAATGAACGTTACAATGTGAAATGAGTATTTTTTTTCTGGTCCTTTGGGATCAATGAAGAATTTGGGACATTTTTGAACAGAATCGGGTATTTGTTGAAAATGCTTACCCAGATGACCTTGAACCTTTATTGTCGTATTGAACTATAACCCACATAGGCGCCAACCTTAAACTTGTTTTTAATCCTCAGGATAGTGATCAATTGGTTCGATAGGTTTCAGTACAATTACACATTTATATTTCCTCCTATGCAAACCTACAAAAGAAGTGTCCCGCTACTTAGCAAAAGACTTTTGATATGTTATTCTCACTCATCATTTCTGAGTATAACAACATCAAAATTGTTTCTGTTGCAATTATTTTGAGGTCAAACCATAATTTTATTTAAATTTCTTGCACTATAGAGAGACCTTTATTCTGAAGCATACTAGAGACTTACGTTTAAAGGAAGTTTTGCAGTCTTCACAATATATTTCTGTCATTTCTAGGCCATATAAGTGCGCTGACTCCAAATTAGGATGATGTCATTTTGTCATCATTGAGCATTTTGAGATAGAGAGGGCGCAATCCTAGGGGGGGCACTCACATATGAAATGGATTTGGGTGTAAGGCTCGTGCTTCCAAACCAAGTGGCATTTGGTGACGGTGACAGAGGACTGAAAAAGGGGGGGTCTTTGGGCGAGAGACAGCCAAATTGCCACAAAATATGGGTATTCCGAATGACAAATTTGCAAAATTTTCCAAAACAAAGAGGTCTTGGAGCTAAAATTTGCAAAAATATTCCCCAAAATAGGGGTCTTTGTGTGACAGTGGTAAGATTTTCACAAAACATGGGGTCTTTGGGTAAAATGTTCAAAAAATATGGGGTCTTTGGGTGACAACGATGCTGAAAAGGGGGGTTTTAACAGACTTACATACGCGTCACATCCAAGATGGGAGTACCCCGGGGGAGGGGTGCAATAGTGTACAGTGAGAAATGTCCTAAATATTGTAATATTTTTTCTTGTCATGCATACGCCTCCTCTGGTCTTGCAGATTACAAAATGTACAGCTTTCTTCATCTAGGGCATTTACTTTTAACATATAGGCTTAGAATGGTTCAAAGTTATCCTAGGGTAAAATCCTAGAATTATCAGATTCTGTTCAAAATGGCTTCAAAGTTTGCATGATGCTAGATAGTAATGTAAGATATATTTTATGCATTTTTATGCATTTTGACGTTTAGATATGTGTAATAGTAGGATCAATATATGACATGTATCCACAGTAACCCCAAAAAATTGCAACAGAAGGTTTCTTGAAATTTTCTGGTAGTATAAGGTCAGTTTAATAATATATCAAAAGTTGCACAAAATTGGAGTCCCAGAAAGTGTTCAAACTATGACATAAACAAAATGGCCGCCATCCGCCATTTTGAAAAACATAAATCCTCATATCTCTGGCAATAAATGAGCTAAAAGGACAAACAGGATGTCCTTTCCTACTAATTCTAGCATAACAAATCCATTAAAATGGGTTTTATGAAGTCACGATATCACCTTAACCTCAAAATCCAATATGGCCGCCATCCGCCATGTTGAAAGTAATAATTCTTGTATCTCTGGTGCCGGATGGGCCAAAATGTCAAACAAGATATCATTTCCTACTAATTCTAGCATAACAAATCCATTAAAATGGGTTTTATTAAGTTGAGATATCATCTTGGCCTCTAAATCCAATATGGCTGCCATCTACCATGTTGAAAAGTATGATTTCTTTCATCTCTGATATCAGATGGGCAAAAAATGGAAAATAAGGTGTTATTTTTATTAATTGATGTATAAGAAATAAAGATGGTTGTTTTAAAGTTATTTTTAGTGGGCTATTTGTTCAAAATTCTTAGCCATGTTGATTTTTATCAGCTATAATAAATCTATCCCCATTTCAAAATATGGTGTTTACAGTATAATTATGTAATTCTTCAAGTTCAAGTAACAGAAAGTACAGTTTCACATTACTCACATCATCGCCAAAATGTGGCAGAGAAACTTATTTGCAACAGACGATCGACCACACTATTACTTATTTAGTCTTCAAGTTCATCATTGAGACTGGTTCTTGATCCATGTTTTCACACGAATGTCCACAAGCTGTGGTGCATTCCATTCTTTCTGCAGATACATTTCATTGTGATGCATCCTGAAAAACAATTGCATGAGATTATTTCCAGTGGCAACTCTGGTGCAGGACTTACTATCCAGCCCAGTCGGTTGAATTTTGACCATCAGTCTTGCACATCAACTGCATGAGCTGTAAATAAGTTCTCCTAGAGTGGAGTTTTGCAGCGGAGGTTTTTGGTAGACATCTTTCAGGCGAAGAGCAGTTAGAGCAAACTAAACTTTTCCACTGCAATCCGCATGTTCTATGAGGAGGCTCCTGAAATGCAAACTGATGTCTAAAAATCAAGAGTATAGACCATCGTCTCCGGGGGTCAGTACGATCTTGAGACCTCGCAGTTGAGACCCCCAATATCTAACATGGTCAGCCATCAGAGATCATTTATTCCTTCAACTGCCCACATCTAGAATGCCCTTCCTGAGTACATTCCTGCTTAGCTACTAATCATCGGACCGGCTTAAAAAAGGAGGTTAATCGCTATCTCGGTACCAACCCACCAGATGTTAGTTTCTACTGTTAATGCCCTGGTATCCCTTTACCATAAAAAACTCTGATTGCTGACCATTGAACAAGGACACCGTTGCATTGCAACCTTCGCTTTCTTTCGATTCAGGATCCATATTGGGAGTACTAAGTACTCTGGCACAAGCTTGGAGCACAGGGTCACCATGGATTACTTGGAAGAAAATAGACTTCTTGCCAACCACAAATATTCATGAAGTAGTATCGCAACCTGAAAATGCATGGGCAAACAGCAGAATTAGAGTAAATGTTATCACTGAATAAGCGCTTCAGAAGCTTTATATCATACACATATGTTTTCTTCTTGTCTCTGCCAGACCGAAAGTAAAGGTCATTACAGCCCTCTTCTGCATAATGGAGAAGTATCAATAGATCTGTGTCTTTGCCAATATGGATTTTTGACTTAAATTATGCCATGGGGACTGCCTTTTTGCTATATCAACATCTGCATCTCCTCCTGCATAGATTACGTGGCAGTCTCTCTGTTGCATTCGGTCACCAATTAGTTTGAGAGCTTGCTATCCAGATCATTTTAGAGAACATCTTATTTCCCCAGCACATTTTGTTACATTTGCTGTCTATCTAGTTTTGCGATCCTAGTATTGCGATGTTCATGTGTGTTGTCTTTTGTGTTTAGTTCACCAGTGTATCCATTGAAGACAATGGCTGCTTTGATAGTGTCAACTGTGAAAGACACATAATCATCAATAACCTTCACACATGGAAAGAGACCAGAATGACTTGACAAAGCTTGCAGCCAAGTTTGAACAGCATTCTCGCTTCACAGGAGAAAAGGCCTTGGGAAACATTTGCACAGGGATAAATTCTGGGGAGGATGTCAATGGACAAGATCTGTTCCAAGTAGGCAAAGATACAGTCAAACAAATGGAAAACAAGCTCACTTTTCTAATAGAGCTACAAACGGAAAGCTAAAGTCAAGACCCTTGCATCTCCTCGGGCTGTCAAGGTAACTGATGTCCAAGCTCTGTTATTTCAAATATTCCTGTTAAGTATCCCAATCTGGAGAACTGTCTTTAGATAAGGTGCTTTGCCATGAACTGCCACCATATCCACCATCCGTTTTTAGGCCAAGTATGTTTTATGTATCAAGCCAGATAAAGCACAATTTCTGATGGTCATTTACGAACATGTGTCCTCATCAGAGGCTGCTGCCCCTGAGACAGTGACAAAGACTGATTACTATGTTGTTGATGGAGGTTCTCTTTTACGTCGCTTGGAATGGACAGAGAGAACTACGTATAGTTGAAATGCTGATGATTATGCATCTTTCACAGTTGACCATTATGGCGAATCATCCATTGACTTCCATGGATACACCGGTGAACCAAATACAAAAGACAGCACACATGAATGTCACAAAACTAGGATATCAAATAAGGTAGACATGGTTCGGAGAGTCATGTAAAGCTGTTGGTCCTGTGTATCAGGGGAGTAATTCCTGAACACGTAAAAAGTTGCAGACCTTATCGACAAGAGTAGGGGACCATCCCGGGTCTGTTACCGGCACACATTTACTCTAGGTACCAGGGTCCCTTCCAACCCGCACTAGGCCAGCGTGGAAGGGTAGGCCGAAATCCAGCATGGAAACATGTTGAGGCTTTCGTTCAACAGTGGACAGACAAAAAAGGCTGATGATGATGATGATGAGACATATCAAATGTGACCAATTTTGCTGATTTAGCAAAAACAGCAGTTGCCATGGCATAACCAACAACCCAAACTGGAAAAGACACAGATCTGTTGATAGTACTTCTCCAATATGCAGAAGAGTGCTGCACGCTGCAATGACCTTTACTTTTGGTCTGACAGACACGAAGAGAAAACATGTGTATGATATCAATCTCCTGAAGCGCTTATTCAGTGATGACATTTGCTCCTATCTGTTCTTTGCCAATGCATTTTAAAGTTGCGATACTTCAAGAATATTTGGGGGTTGGCAAAAAAATCTGTTTTCCTCAAAGTCATCCATGATAACCCTGTGTTATGAGCTTCTTCCAGAGTATTGTGTTTTACCAATATCGAACCTGAGTCGAAAGAAAGATAAAGGCTGCAAACCAATGGTGTCCCTGTTCAATGGTCAACAATCAGTGTCCTTGGAATCATTATGCTATAGGTTCGTTCGTTCGTGCGTGCAAGTCCAAAAACCACAGCGGAAGATCCGTCCCCAACCAGCTGACAGCCTCATCACCCAGGTTGATCAGGCCTGGAATTCCCCCTGGTGACCCTCAGACCTCACAGTCATCATGATGTGGCCAATGGCCTGTGGCTCTCCACAATCGCAGCTTGGTGAAAGTTCTACTCCGATCCCATGAAGGAAGCCCCCTGCACGACCAACGCCAGCTCTGAGCCCGCCGAGGTCGACCCATGCTTTCCCATCAAGGTCACAGCCCCCGGGCCCGCCAGATGGGCCGTCCACAAACTGCTTTAGGTTCAAAGTAGAGGATGACCATTGCTCATACCATCTGTCATTGATCCAGGATGATCGATAGGGATACTGTGACGCAGTGTCATGGATTGGGTAGCAAAGTGATTCCGTGGAATTCTCTGATCCTCAAAGGGTGTCGGTGGAGGGACTAGGCCACCAGGTTCATCGCATTTCTTGGCGAGCTTGATCGTCTGAAGGTTCCTCCTAAGGTTTGCAGGAGCTATGCCAGACAGGATTGGAAGACACTCTACAGGCGTCGCCAAAAGGCAACCACCAACAAGTCTCATTGCATCATTCAGAACGACATCAATCTTGTGTGAATGTAAGCTGTGACTCCATACTGGTGCAGCGTATTCAGCAGTGGAGTATGCCAAGGCAACAGTTGATGTATGTAAGGTGTCATAAGATGCACCCCATCCAGCCCCCGCGAGCCCCCCGAGGAGGCCGACACGAGACTGCGTCTTGGCAGCGACTGCCTTGGTGTGTTGATTGAAAGTAAGGCTGCGGCCCATTGCGACGCCAAGGCACCCCGGTGTCGGGCCATGTGACAGCCCCTCTCCATCCAGAGTGATGCCCAGTTCTCTTCCCGCGCATCGACCCGCAAGGTGGAAAACAGAGCCGACGGCCTTGGGTTTGTTGAGTTTCAAGCGCCACCGGTGGAAGAATTGGCCCACAGCGATCAGGTCCCTCTGCAACACTGCTTCCAAGGACCCAAAGGAGTCAGCAGCCATTCCAAGCGCCGCGCCGTCTGCGCAGGAGCACTGCGAACAACCTCCCCCTGGCACATCTGAGACGTAGATGCCGAAGAGACTGGGCGCCAGGACAGAAAGAAACCCCGTGGGACACCATTCCTAAGTTTGCGCTTTCTACTGCGTTGCCCATTTGATGTCTCCAGGACGAAAGATCTGTCTTGGATGAGCAGCATAATGAACTTGACAAGCTTGACATCAGGGAAGATTTTGAGTAGCTTGAGGTAGAGACCTCGATGCCAGACTGTATCGTACGCAGCAGTTAGGTCTATGAAGACTGCTCCAAACTTCTGCTTCTTCTGGAAGGCTGTCTCGATGTCACCAACCAGTCTTGCTATCTGATCAGTTGTTGATTTACCTCTTCGAAATCCAGCCTGGGTGCGGGGCAAACCCGCCCCGACCGCACCATTGATCCCGCCGAGCATCAGTCGCTCAAGCAGCTTATAGATGTGAGATAGTAGCGAGATGGGTCTGCAACTGCTGGGGCCACTCGCTGGCCTCCTGGGCTCCAGGACTGCAACGACCCCTGAAGTCTTCCATCTGGAGGGAATAGTTGACGTTCCCATGCAAGTAGAAAGGAAGAGTTGGAGCCATCGCACAGCTTCGGGTGCCATATTCTCCAAGAACTCTGCATGGATGCCGTCACCGCCAGGAGCCCTCCCATCCCCGAGAACTTTAATTGCTTCGGTGATCCCATCGTAGGTGAACGGTTGGGACATGGGGCCCGACGGTGGAGAGGCCCGTAGAAGCTGTTCAATCTCTGCACCAACAGCACGAGAGTGGGCCTTCGCCTGCGGAGTGCGGCCCCGCCACCCTCCATTGTTGACAAGTAATGAAGCGATGGAGTCCGCAGAGACAGGACACCGCTCAGCCGGACAGCCACGCCCGGTGAGCTTGCTGATGGCGCCCCAGGCCCCGCGGCCTGAGTGGGTAAAGTTGACATTGGACATCTCCCCCCATCCGGCGCGTCTCTCTTGGCCAAGCAGATCCAGTAGCTGGTTGCCCCCTGCCATTCTCTCAGCATCGCAGTTGGTATTACAATACACTTTGTATAACTCGTCGCATTCCTTGTCCCAACAGGGGGTGTAGGGATTCCCCCTGCCTCTCGGAATGGAATGCCTTGCTGCCCGGTGGAGCATGGAGCAGAAGTCAGAATATGCATCATCGATGTCGGACGAAGCCGGGTCTGGCAGCGTGGACGACAGTCCGCTGGTGAGTTGTTTGAACTTGGACCAGTTGGCTTTCCTGAAATTCCATCTCTTTCTGTAGAGGCTGGAGATCGTGACCTTGATGTCACTGGTGACCAGGATAGGGCAATGACCTGATCTAGGAAATCCAGGGAGGACCGCTCCGGAGCAGCGGGATCGAATGTCGCATGCGACTGCCGACAGGCCGGGACAGGCCCACGTCCCATGACTGCTTGAATAGAAAGTTGGTGGATCCTTACTATCAAACAGCAGTTGGAGGTCTTGGGCTTAAATCCATTCAAGAGCCGCTTTGCCATTCTTGTCAATGTTGGAGTATCCCCATGCTGTATTTCTACACCCCATGCTGTAATTTCTACAACAGGAAATACAGCAAGTTTTCACAACACCTTGTGGACTTCCATGCGAAAACCATGGAGTTAACAGTCTCGATCGCAGATGATGATGAACTTGAATACTAAATGTAATAGTTAAATGAAGCAAATCTTCAACTGCATTCAAGTGTTCGGCATCATTTGGTGATTAGGTGAATAATGTGAAATTGTACTTTCTGTTTAAGAATATTGCATTTACTTAATGTGATAGATTTATAATAGCTGATAAAAACCAATATGGCTATGAATATTCGACAAATAGCCCACTGAAAATCATTCAATTCGAAGCGATTCTATGACGGAATTAATTGAAAATGGCACCCTCGTTTGTCATTGTATTCTGTCGGATGCTAAATAGATGATTTAATGGTTTCAATTTTGAAATGGCAGACAGTTCCATTTAACGAGACATCAAGGTGCTCCTCAAATCTTTACAATGAAACCAAGTTAATTTATTTCTTATGCTACAATATATAAAAAATAACACCATACTTTCATCTTGGCCCCCCCCATGTGGTAAACCAGAATAAAATATTTGTACTTTTAAACATGGTCTTCTCTCTTATCATGTCCAAACACTGGGGTTCTCAATAATCTCCCGCCGAGATGGGTACAACGTCTAGCTGCTTCACTGATTCCGCAAGGTCTTGTTTGTGCATTGTTTGTTCCAGCAGTAGGACAGACCAAGAATGTTCCATTGTCTGTGGTGCTGTTCACAACCACAGGTAGTGTCCTATCTGCTTCCAGATAGCCACTTCTGCAATGAAACCTTAGATCGGCCATGTAATTCTGGTTCTCAATCTGTTGAGGCCTTCACCATTCGAGGCATCCATGGTGGATTGCAGCCATATTGGATTTAGAGGTCAAGATGTCTCTGAACTTCATAAAACGCCATTTTAATGGATTGTAAATGCTAGAATTAAGTAGGAAATGACATCCTTGTTTGTACACACACATTGGGGTCCCCATCCGGACACACAACAAAAACTGGATACCAGAATTTGTACTTTCCAACATGGCGGATGGCGGCCATCATTGCTTTAGATGAGGTCAAGATGATCTCCTCACTTCATGAACTGCTTTTATAAACGGGATTTGTTAGCTATAACTAGTAGGAAAGGACATCTGTGTTTGTTCCTTTTAGCTCATTCATTGCCAGGAATGAGGATTTTATGTTTGTTCAAAATGGGCGGATGGCGGCCATTTTGTTTATGTCATATTTTTAAAAATGTTTATATAAGTGTTTATTGTTTGTTGTTGCAACTTTTGATAATTGAGCTACTTAAATACCAGAAAAGTCAAAAAACCTTCTGTGCAATTTTGTGGGGTCATGTGCTATCTACTACTATAATAAATGGGAAATATGGATAAGAAACCCATAGCTCTTTGGGGAATACGTACTCTCGCCTATGCTAATTAATATACTTTTGGAGTTGGATTAACTACAGCAAAATGTAAATTTTCTGTTCTAACATTCCCATCCAAACCATGTGAAACAAACGGAATCATTATAGAATTAATTCAGCCAGATAATCTTACCCGTCCAGAAGAGAATAAGAAATATCTCTTGATGATGTCCATCGTGAATGCGAGGTATAAAATAACCAAGAAATTGCAGGAATACTACAACCTTAGCCATTCTATTAGCAGTTGGTGAGCAGTTGGTGCGCCCAATTCCACGCCAACGTACTTCGTTTTTTAGTTATCCCCTCCTGATCCTGCCAGGCCACCTATACCTCCATAATCGGGAGTCCGGTAACTAATCCTGGGATGTTACAAACTGTTGACTTAATAAGTCGAGAATGTAGCGTATGCCTACTCTCACTTCACTTAAGCGTGGGTGGCGCAGAATGTTATGGAATTATACTAGAAACACAATCTTTGCAGAATTCATCTTAAATCTTTCACCACAGAAGGCGTGTATTACGAATACATTAATTCTTTGAGCTATTTCAGTTGAAAAAACATCCTCCCCTGATAGATGATTTGACTTACCTTATCCGCAGAGGGTATTGCAGATTTTTCAATGGAAGGCCCAACGGTGATAAACTGGCATATATATTTTGCATTTAGTCACGACTTCTGTGTGCTGATCAGAACGACTCCCAACACATGATGGAAACTCAATGGTTTATAGCCAAATCTCATCATAGGCTATCAAATGGAGTTTGGGGGTGATAGATTGTAATAATAACAATACAATACAACGCAATTTTGATATAGCGCGCCTTCTCAAAACACTGTCAAAGCGCTTTACAAACTAGAGAGTAATTACTATTTAGCCTAAAACATGGTTCATCTTTTCAATACCACCTGTTGTATTACGATGAGATATTAACTTAACATCAAACTATAAAATACAAAAAAAAATACAAAAAATAAAACAACAGCATAGCATACATTAAATATCATGTGATGCGGCATAATCAAAAAAGGGCTGACATTTAGCACACAATCAACTCTTAGGAATAATGAAATTTAGAGCTTTCTAAAAGTAACAAATGGACTTGGAGTGTCGAACAGCGGATAGGCAAGATTCCATAGGCTATGGGCCGCTTGCTGAAAGCCCCTGTCCCCCCCTGACCTTTTTGTGCGGGAAACCGTGAGGACGTCTTGCCATCTGCAGAACGCAATCCTGGCCTGCCAGGAATATACAAGAGAGGTATTCGGGCAAGTAAGATGGCAAAGGGTGTCGTGAAATGCCCTTGGTAATAATAAGCATAAGCTTTAAAGACACGGCTCACAATTGGTAGCCAATGGAGCTCTTTTAAGGAGTGATGTGGCTGGTGTCCTTCTATCCGATCTGAACACCAGCCTGGCTGCTCTCTCTGCAAAATCTGAAGTTTTCACAACACATCTCCGAATCTCTTGGCCGACATTCCTACAAACGTGAGATTGCATAGTCAATGCGAGACAAAATCATGGAGCGGACGAGATGATGACAACTCTCACAAATGTGATAAAGCGGCGAATCCGGTAAATATTGCGAAGGGTGAAATTAACAGACTTATGAATGACCTTTCATGTTTCAGTACATAGCCATTGTCTGATCAAACACTACACCAAGGTTTCTAATTGCGAGGACTGGGGAACCATCCACTGCCCCGACCCTGATGGTAATATCTTGAGGCGATTTGTGTAATAGGATGAACATGCGATAAAAATTCTGTCTTTTTTCAATCATTCAATTTGAGTTTTGTTAGCAAGCGCATCCACTCACTGATTTCATCATACAAGAGAGAGTCTTTTGACAGCATGTTTGGCATCACCATCAATCTTAGGATCAAATGTCAAAGAGAGCTGTACATCATCAGCATACATGTGGTAAGCAATTTGTGCTTCCGGATGATTGCTGCGATACAGTATGTGTACATTATGAAAAAGGAGGCCCGACCACAGAACCCTGAGGAGACCTAAAGGGAAATGATGCTTGTTTGAAATTGCATCCCCAAATGCGCACACGAAAAGAGCGGTTTTCTCGCAGTTAAGACCGAATCCCTGTACGGCAGTACCTGAATTTTGAAGTACACGTAACCTATCAAAAGAAGGCATATCAACAGTTCAAAAATGCGTATAAAGATCCGTCAAATTTATGTGCAAAACGTTTTGGACAAAACAACCCTTACGATTCATACCACAATGCATATTGTATTTTTTGTTCGCCCCGGCACAAGACCCCCCCGGAAAACTCCTAACCCTTCCTCCTATGCCCCGCCTCTTACTTTCCCATTGTTTCATTCTAAAGTTAAGCATTTTCTATAGACTTGCATGTAAGAAGACCCTGATTTCAATATGTATTTTTTGCTAAAATTTTGCATATTATAAATGCTACTAATAGGTGCTTAGCATTTGACATCTATGACTGCTACAGTCTTATTTTGTCATAATACAACGTGTCCCATAAAAGCGGAAGCGCAATACTTTGTGCCAGCCGCCAGTTTTGAACAAAAGCATATGACGATTTTTTTCTTATTTGTTGAAGTAAGTCACAGGGACCTATTAGCTAATATCCCTACAAACTTTCATAGCGATAGAGTCAACCACTTTTAAAGATCAATGAGTGAGTGCGTGAGTGAGTGAGTATTAAAGTTTAACGACAACTCAATACACAATTGTGTTATACGTGTCATTACAAATTTAATTAAAAACATCAAAAACCTTTAAACATACATCACAATAATTTCTAATCCAAATTTTGTTTTTAAAAAGTTAAAAATATTTAAACAAATCATCCTCCTTCAGGAAATTAATCACCTAGAGGCCTAATATCTTGAAATAATTTTGTCAAATCTGGGAAACACTGTAATATTTTCTACGACTAATAAGCGCATAATCAACGCACTCATACATGTTTCACAGAAAGATCACAATCACAAGTAAACAAAACACGCGAGGACTGGCTCACCTCTAAGCAAATGACTTATGACATCATATAAGTATGACCAATTTTACATCGCTCTAATACAATCTCGCACCCCTACGTCCAATCAAACCTGAAACTCCCAACAGCTCCAACAGTTTGGTTGAAAAAAGGCCCCCCCCCCCCAAAAAAAAATACATTTTATTATTAGCCAATGAATCCCAACACTTTTCCACCTATTTTCGGATATAGCTATTACTGAAGCCGTAAAATCTTAGTAAGGGGATCTCAGTGTTGTTATTTTCACATTAAGGGCTTCTTTCGCCAATACATCAACCTTTTCATTGCCTTGAATACAATGTGAATCGAAATCCAAGACTAAAACAACGGATTAGTTCACTTGAGACAAAGTGAAGGAATAATTCCAACAACTCAGCAATATAAGGATGACGAAAATTATCTGCCTGTCAAAGCCATAAGACTAGATAGATAGTGAATCAGTAAATATAATGAATGACTCTCATAGGAAATTTCAGCTAATTCTAAGGCCAACTTAAGTGCCTTCAATTAAGCAGTGAAAATATATAGACGCATTATCAGGTAACTATCTGACGTTGATCACGCCGACTTTAAACAGCTGCAGCAGCCCTTTCCAAACCTTAGACCCATCTGATTTTTGAAGAGCTCGATGTTGCTGATATTTATTTCTAAGATCATCAAATTTAGCTGAAAACAAGAATCATCAAGTTTGACCCTTCTTTATTGACTAAGTTAGGTCAATTCAAGTTCAACTTTGTCCAGGAGGATATTAATAGGATAAATCAAATGCCGCACCCTGACGTATCAGCATGTGGACACACCTGTGAAAAACCCTCTTTTATACGGATTCCAAAAGATGGAATAGATGAGGTTTCTAGTATAGAAGTTGGTAAATTAGACGAAAATTTAAAGGATATGCGTCCCGGTGTAAAGAAACTGAGATGTCCCCCACGAGAGAGTGTCCTAGCTACCATAGCAACATGTACGGAATAAACCGTGACATTGTAGGACGAGGTCATTGGGTACAGTGCTGAAAAAATTATGCATTACAGACCACTCAAGTTGAGAATACAATAGACAGATCGGTGGTAGGGACACTCAGTCACACGGACACTGTAGTATATGACACCGGCAATTAAGGAACCGCATAGGCGCAAGAACATTTTAGCAAACAAATGAGGAGTGGCTACCACAAGGGTGGCACGAAGAACAGAAGAACCAATACGATTTGGATTGCAATCAACATTACTCGATTCCGCGCTGATATAGGGACAAATGTATTTTTTTCTTTTGTTACGGATGAGAGCTGTTGTGAGGGCTGCGCAGCAATTCAAAATTTGCAGCACTCCTACTCCGTGGTTTATTATACTGTGTGCATCTACTGTCAATACAATATGCAGTGGATAAAATATAGAGGTTATCTGGTAAAAGTAACGCAGTTAAATGTGAAATACTATGTAGAAGGGGTGCCGCTATTGAATCATAAATATGTGGTGATATGGCCTTCGCCATCACTTTC